>MU392360.1:0-25167 GCA_022578495.1 Nemania sp. NC0429 | reverse complement strand
ATATAATTTATTAATTAATTTAATTAATTAGTTTATTATTTAATAATTAATTTAATTATTAATTTAATATATAATAATTAATTTAATATATTATAATAAAGCAAATATATTATAATTAATTAAATATATTATAATAAAGCAAATATATTATAATTAATTAAATATATTATAATTAATTAAATATATTATAATAAAAACAATAAAAAACCGCTTTTTATTTTAATAATGCTGCTAAAATAATAATAATAAAAAAATAAATAAAAGCTAAATATAATTTAATTAATTAAAAATTTTAAAAGCTAAATAAAATAAGCTAAAAAGTATTAATATTTTAATATTTATATATTATTATATTTAAATATTTATAATATTTACTTTTTTAATATAGATTTTTTTTTTAAATAAGTAATAATAACTAAACCTAAATAAAAAAAATTTTTTATTATAAAATTTATAGCGGAAAGAATTTTTTAGGGTAAAAAAAACCTTTGTTTTACTTTAGTCGTACCTTCTTACGTTAAAAACGAAGGCACTCGCGCCGAACGCTAGCCGGAAAGCTTACGCTCCTTTTAATACAAGTACTCAAACCTACGAGAAGTGTGTGTGCCAGTGATATGCTATAGATGTCCTTATACAAAATAGGTAAGTCAAGTGGCGGCCTAGACTCATCACAACACAAGCGAGATTTGAGTAAAACGCCACGCCTAAGCATTCGGTCAGCCTCAGGGTATGACTACAAACTTGAGCGTCGCGGGGAAATCAAGTATGTCGAAGTCTGACTCTGTTGGTCTCATCCAGATTCCACTGGCCCCTAGATAGAATGCTGGAGAGACGGTATGGCGTAGTAGAAGTACCACAGGGTGTAAACGAGGAACCGCTCTTTCATGATCCGGTCACCATTAACTAGCTTATAAGTTTTGCCAATATTACCAGCCCGCGCATCTGGCAACGCCGCGGTGGCCATTAGGAGGACGCAGTCCGTGTGCATGAGAAGGAGATAGACACTTTGGTGAGGAGTACTCGCCTAGACTGTCTCTTCAAGCACCCACTCGGCTCCGTGACTTCGAGCAAGCATTAAACAAGGATATAGTACTAATGAAAATCAAATAGATGAGGGTATAATGGGGCTGCAAAAGATCTACAAAGTCACGGAGCCCGAGTGAGTGCCGAGGTGGTGACCAAAAAAAATGGCAGACTCCACCTACGCCTCTGTATGTAAAGTCTGACGTTTTTTTGGCTACCGCCTCGAGCGCTTAAAGAGATAGGCGATAGGGACGCTATGATTCGAGGCGTACCTAGATGCCATCAAGGGTACCAACCGTCTACATGAAATTCTAGACTCGTCTCTTAGCCGTTATCGCCGGTGTGGCTTATTTCCTACTGCGTGGGGGCTTATAGCTAGCCTAATATGTTTAGACTGTTGTAGCCACCCCCCTTGAGCATCAGATAAGGGTGTGCCACACCACTCGGTCCTGGTAATCATCGTCCACGCGCACCATGCCTTATGATCTCCGAATTTTTGCTCAGAAGCGTCAACAATTGCGTATTGTCACGATGCTCCATCCAAGCACTGCTGGCAAGTCCAAAATACTTAAACTGATCGTTATGGCACAAGGAAGAAATTCTATCTGCTACTTCTTCGTATTAGGCTCGCTTTTATAGGTTTATATAAGGGGCCGGGAGGCCCGTCCTCGGGCTCGAGCTTGATAGCCTGTAGAACGGTGACACATCCGAGCTAAACACTTAGTCCAGACGTCCTCTGCTCGCTTAGGAAGTTGGTCCTAAGATAGGTACTCCATCTGCCGCGTATACTTACTCATCCGCTCGAGCCGGATCGTCACCCTCTGCCTGCAGCCGATCCCAGTACTGATCCCCCTCCAGCACGAACCCCTTCCCTTCAAAGATAAGATCCAGCGCCTGCTTTAGATCAAACAGCCCGTCGTCGCCGGTAAGCTCTTCCTTCCGGCGGAACAGGACGCCGTAGGTCTCGCTCGGCGCGCCCGTGTCCGTGAACTCGACCGCGAGCGTGTTGATCCTCGAATGATGGACCCGGAACGGATACCAGGTATCGGTCCCCTGGTCGCGCCGCAGGAACGGCGCCTGCAGGTCGAAGGGGCGGAACCACAGCGTCGCCGTCTCGTCCTCGGCGCTGCGCGCGTCGAGGATGACCATGAGGTTGTGGTATAGCGTGTTATGCTTCCCCTGCTGCTCGAGCATCCAGGCCCCGCACTCGTCGGCCGAGGCCCCGATGAAGTCGGTCTCGATAGTCTCGTCCTCGCGCAGGGTGTCCCTGAATGGCTGTCCCGCCGGCGGCCCATGGCGGGACTCGGCAAGCGCGTATTGGAAATTGTGTGGCCCTTTCTCAGTTGGCATCACCTTATGCACGAACTATTTCCGTGTTAGACCTCATGGCCTCTCATTTTCACGGCGAGAGTCAAAGAAAGGACTGCTTCTTACGGCTTTGGCCTCCTCGGCCACGCAGAAAAGCATGTAGTGAGTCATCTCGGTTTGTCTAGAACCAGTAACGATAATGTAGATTGTACAGAAAACTATATACAAAAACAAACTCCAGCTCAATGAAAAGGAATTGAATTGCTGCTGTTACGTCTTGCTACTTCTCTATAGGGTGACGTCATATGAAGTCTGCTTGGCATGGTGTCGGTATCAGAGCCAACAGCGTCAACCAGATCCGCCTTCTTGAATAGTCGTGGCGCGCATGAACGCTGATCGTGACCGGGGAACAAGGGCTGTCCAGACTTCGGTGGGGAGACGAAACATTCAAAAGTTCAGAACCAGTAAACAACATTCATAGTAGGTATTATGAAAATAGTTCGCGGCCATCAATGTGGACATTATTTTGGAAATCACTTCACCATGCCACAACGAACGTAGAAGACTCGCTCGACAATCACCGCCAATTAAAACAGTAGTTTAACTCTCGGACAATAAATTTATTGGTGCATATAACGTGGGTATAGCCCCATTCTCCCACTATATGTACTGCAGCCGAAATGGTCATTGAAGAGATAACACTTCATGCTGTAGCCGAGATTTACAGATGCTGGAATAAGACATGAGATGGAGAACCTCGGGTGCATCACAAAATGAAAGTAAATGTAGGTTGGAAGGTTGATGTGAGCACCCTGGGACGGTGGTGATTACCGGTTATGGGGTTACTGACTCTACTAACGAGAAGGCGTTCGTTTAACATAGATAGATGCGAAAGACATTGCTGAAAATGGTCGCTATCATATACAGGGTCACCTCTTTGCGATCATCTACAAGCAGCCTATCAAACAAGCGTAGACGTAAGATCTCGTAACAGGAAACGCGAATGCATCAGCTTCATGGGACGCCGCTGCAGGCAGAAATATCTGCTCGAACAGAGGATCATGTTCCTATGGCATACTGCGACTACTATGGCGTGTCAGTTTTTAACACGTCTTCAAAGAGATAATCTCTACGATCATCTATCTGGACTACCTCCGGGGCGAAAATATTTGAGAACACGCTGTAATGATATGGCTGATATGAGTACGTGATCAATTGAATTCAAGACGGCTGGTTGCTCCGAAAGGTCGAAAACAGCTATGCAGAGTCACCCACGATGATGGCAGGGGATCAATGGCGTTTGTCATAGCATATGTGAGCACAACAAGTTGAGGCAAGAGAACACTCAGATCCGATTGGAAGGAATGAGGGAGTAGGCATCCGCATGGCCTTTATGGGAAACGCGGAGCGAAGTGCGTGCCGCGTGCATCGGTTCACTGGATACTAGTGGTCGGCAGACTTCGACTGTTGTGGCTCAAGGATAGCCCAGGCGAGGAGGCATTTTTTCTCAATTGAGGTTGAAAACGCGTCTTCAGAGGCACACGAGAACAGCTTCGGTAGTTCGTGGGGAGTGTAGATGGCCTCGAACTCATCACGATCCGGCTTTGTCGGCAGAGACAGCGTATCACACACACACGACGTGCAGAGAACAGGAACTTGTGTATTAAGGAATCAACATTTCTCGTGATTTTTTTACCCTAACCCTCTTCCCGTTTTCCATGCTCGTATTTCGTTTTGGTGGTGGTCAAATCATCCATCCCGGGTGAGGCTGTCCGTCTCATCTTGCCCCAGGTCAGGTGAGCTGAGCCACATGCTGTTCCAGTGTGTGTTCGCGAGAGGGTATCGACGGTAATGTCCGCAGGAGAATCGCATCATCGGGGGGTCGTCATCGTTTACCGGTACTGCGTAGTCGTCGTCGTCAGCATCCTGTTGGGACATGGGGCTCGGGGCCCGTCTTCGCTCCATCTTCCGTCGTGGCTTACCTTGACGAAACCGACGTCGGCGGCCTTCTCCCGGAAGCACTGACGGCAAAGGTTCAGGCCGTACTTTCGGATGAGACCGGCGCTGTGAGTGCAGACGCGGCTGTACAGAGTCGGGTTAGAGAGGGTGGATTCAGCGTTCGGGGAGACTCATTCAGAGACTGTCTGCTAGCAGATGCTCGCATCGAAACTCCGACGAACGACGTACCACTGCCGAGATCCCTTGCCGTAGTTACGAGGACGGCTGTACCAGACGGATTCGTGAGACATGTTGGCGATTCGTGACGAATATGTGGTGATCCGAGATGGTGGTTTCTGCAGAGGTTGCTTTGCGCCGGCGTGCTTGGTTACTGTCCTTGTTGGTGGTTTGAGTCGAAAAGGCAGGAGAGTTGAATTTGTTGAATTGTGCTGTGCGCCGTAGCCCTAATTTGGAAGGATAAGCGGGTCTATCCGCTTATTTGAATGTCCCCACCCATGTCCCCACATGTATGCCAGATACCTTCTTATCAGGTACAGTTTGATATCCCAATATCCCGAGCGAACTGAACGACCGGACCCTTAGTTCAACAAGTACTTCTTCCAGATACCTAACTACCTGCCACACGGAAGCCTCACAAATCGATCGTAGAGTACCGCATGGGCAATAGGTAAGTATTGTTTACTCACTTCATTCCCGCCGGTTTTCAAAATCGCCATTGCCTAATAGTCATTTCACTCCTCCCCCCACCGCGATCCATAATTATTGGTCGCCTAATGAAAGCTGGGGCAATTGCAGGACTCGACTTCCTACCTAACTTGAAACACTTCTCTACAACAACGGTCTGTATAGCCAATTCAGTGGGTAAAGTGTTAGGGCAGTAGTCCTAGCAGTCTTAGCAGAACCCGTCCTTTTCTATATATATATAGAGCTCTATATATAATCAATTACAGGCCAAGTAAACCGTCAAATAGCTATTTCTAAGTCCCTGCGGGCTGTATAATTATCGTGTTCCGCGTGCTCCAGTACACGTACTAGGCGCCCCAGTACGGTTGGTTATCCATCTCGACTTCTAGTCGATCTCAGACTTCGCGGCTGTCTACTTCTGTTTCCAACCATTTTTCTCCAGCTCCTCTATATCCTATACAAATTGAGTTAGAGTGAGAGTAGCATGGGGGAGAGGTAGTGGCGTGTTGCTAAGAAGGGGCTCAGGTGGTCCTCCAATGATATAAAAAAAACTGTGGAACCTACCCTTATAAATTGCGGTCGCCGTTCACACGCTCGATCTCGATATTTCATCAACTCTCTGTCACGCGGTCTCGCTTCAGCCATAGCTTTAAGCCACTCGACGTAGTCTTCTGATTTAGTAGGTCGGCCCTTAGAAATTGACGGGGCCAGTCCCTCCAGTCCTTTCCTCGTGATGACCGTAACCCAATCTACCACACTCGGCGGCCTTCGAGTCCACTGGGAAAGGCAGCTCGGCATATAGAACCTATGGAGGGCGCGAGTGAGAGTCGCTATTATGAACATGAATCTGTCCGCCCGTTCGCTTTCTTCTTGTGGGAAGCAGGACCAGAACTTAGATGATCTAGTTGCAGTCGGTTCAGGAGCTTGGGACAGTGTTCGCCGCGGGGTTTGCGGCCACTCTCGCATTTCTTCCCGGAATAGCAATCGAACTAGGTTTATTATATACAACGCCCTTAAAACAATAGTGAGGAACTTGGATGATGCTGGCAGCTCGAGGTCGTCGACGCGAAAGTCAAATTCCCGGTCAATATGTCGTGGTATACGAATAGACCACACATGCCCACCGGATGCTGTAGCCCTTTTAGCAAGCCGTGAAGCAATTTTGGCCATGACAGGGAAAGACTGTTTGATATGAAGTACCATAGGCAAAGTCATTTCGTCCCAGAGAGTACCGTCCTGAGTTCCTTGCTCAGACAAGCGACGTTGACAGAAATTGGTGATTCTTTCAAAGACTTCATCAGTATCTTCCGGGGCAGGGACATTCTCAAGGTTCCACGGGGCCACTGTTGCGTGATAATGGACGGCCGCGAGAGTGAGATGTTTTAACTTCGTCGTGGGAAGGTACTCTGAAAAAATGAATGCCCGGTTATCCCGATACACCATGTACAGAGTTTTGCATGACGTGGCTATGCTGCGAAGATCGTTGGGCGAATTGATCAGAGAGTATTGCATAATACATGATGTAAGCTCAGGTGGGAGTGTCAGAAGCTCGCCTGTTGCCATATTATCGTTATTGGATCGCGAGGTTTGGTTGTGAGAGTCGAACGGTAGCATAAAGGAAGCTGGTTGTGGCCAGCCAAATTTGATTTACCATAGAGACTATTCGGTATATATATATGCAGAGAGATTGCAACACGCAGAGTACCGTATGCTAAAAATGGACGGCCCTCGGCAATTACATAATGCAAGGAGGCCCTAAGTGTCAGTAACAATGGTGTATGCCCACGAGAGACTCCTTCGGATTGGTCGAAGATTTTCTCCCTTGCTTAGAAAATGTTGTGAGAAATGATGCGAGGGGGCGCTATCACATCTATACCATCATGAGCAGACAGCCTTGGGCCTTGGCTCGCAGAGAAAGCAAGGGATAATTTTACAAGAAGTCCTTCAATGCATCGTCCAATGACGAGCCTTCCACAAGCGGTACCGCCTCCCCTTTCTTCGCTAGCCCAATCTTATTATGCCAGACAACCTTCATGCCAGCATCTGTGGCGCCCTGGACATCTCCGGAGCTCCCGGCGACAAACACCACATCGCTTACCTCAAGGCCAAGCACGGTCACAATGGCCTCGTACGCAGCTTTGACAGGCTTGTAGAAGCCGCTCTCCTCAGCCGTGATGACGGCATCGAACGCGAACTCATCTCCGCCTCCCTCGCTGGCAGCCCTCTCGACCACGCGCGCGGCAAGGTGCCCGAGATGTCTCGAGCAGTTTGTCACTACTGCGAGCTTGTACCCTCGCGCCCGCAGGGCGCGCAGGACGCCTCCCGCCTCAGGCCAGGGTGATAGATTCTCCCAATCTCGTAGCAAGCCCTCCGGGGCCGATGGCGGCAAGCCAACTTCCCGCGCGGCCTGCTTGACTAGCTCTTCGTAAGGGGCGTAAGCACCTGTGCCGTAGGTGATGCGCAGGTAGTGGTCGCGCCAGAGCCTGCCCTCGGCGGGGGTGCCTGACGGCGTGGAAGCGTCCCAGAGGCTCCATGAGTTTATGAGCCCCGTCAGTAGATCGAAGACGATGGCCTTGGGCCGCCAGTGGGCACTTGTGTCGCCCTGAGGAACGGACATTATCGTCACACAATACTGAGTAGGGAGAGATAGGGGCAGCTGGGGCTCGAGATATTGTTCGATTAGATGTAGTCAAGCCTCGATGAAGGTTGAGGGATTGTGACTCCAACAAGTCTCCAACTGATTTGCGAAAACCACCCGGCATCTCATTCTAAGCTAGACTTACTTTGTACTGCAGCCGGAACTTAAGTGGAGATACAGTCGTTGATCAATTAGACATCCAAATACAAATATGAAAGACATTCATTGTAAAGACATCAGTATTCTTGTATTTTCTTATGGTATTAGTATGGCCTCTATGATATATTTCGGCATTAGAAGGTACATGTAGTATTGCAGTCCAATTTATGCCAATGTACAGATTGCAGCAGAGATACAACCGGGACAGTCTAAATTTGAAGGTACAATGTGTACCTACCTTACCTACTAGGTAGTTGCAGATCGATTGGCTGCTGCTAGTTGAACTAGGGCGGGGTGGCTGCTAGTGCACAGGTTGACAGGTGAGCCTTGGAATCTACATGCAATTGGGTACCTCCAAAGCTCATGTTGCACAACAACGCATTCCTGCTCCAGTACCTGTGCACCAGATCAAGATTAATATGTTGATAATTTCTTCCACACGGGTAATTATATGGAGCCTAGCCCGCATGTATCTATCTATTGTGCTGTTTACTATGAGATCAGAGTTCTATCTGACAATCTGGAGTAACTGTTAGCTAGACTACTGCTTATTGGCTGAAAGAGTATTGGTTTGCCCAATTAGGCAGTTCTACCTGCAAGCCGTTCTTTCACAACTTCAATAAGACAAGAAAAAGTCTTTGCCATTGGTCATAACTTGACATGTATTGGTATAATTGATAAGCCCTGCAAATTTCCAGTAAAGAATAACTTGTGCAAAAGCGAAAACTTCACCTGCATCTAGGTACCTATCTACTGTCAGCTAGGATTGCGCAAATGTCATCAGCAGATGGATTGTGTAAACATGTCCTTTCATGCTCCATGGCCCTAGGATATCTCAAGAAAACATATTGAATCATCTGGGAGTTTCTGTTGCTGGTAAGGCCCATGTAGTCAAAGGGTTCTCTGTATTGAGTTCCGGAGTACTTACACATATACGTACCTACATGTAAACGTCAAGGCAAACTTATCTAGAAAGTCCAATGTTGCCTAGACGTAGTTTCCCAATGAGTGTAATGGCAAATAGATGTATGTACTTCTATATGTACACCTAAATACCTGTACTTGTGTAGGTATCATAAAGTACTAACCTCATAGAATCAAGCTAGAAAGATACTTCTTGCCTTCTCACCTAAGGTCTTAGGAAACTGCTAGATTGGAAGGGACTACTTAATACAGGAGGTGCAGGCGTTTCAATGTTGATTCCATGCCAGGTAATGTTAACGTGAGTGCTGTTACAACTAGTAGTAGCACTAGCAGCAGTACGCAGTACCTACCTCCATAAAACACACATATAACTTTGTGCCTTGCACTTCACTCTTCACCAACCTTCTTCTATCCCCAGGCAACTTCTCACTCAACCTTCACGCATCATCATCTTGACACCTCATTGTCTAGGAGAACCGCCACATTGACACCCACATTCAAGTTCACAATCATTGCAAGCAAACCCACAGGCTCACTCACGTCTGATTCAACCGCAACCATGATTTTGTCTATTATTGGTATCTGCCTGCGCAGCTTCCTTGTAAGTCCAACCGTAGCTGTTTGCCCAGTGGTCTTGATTGGGAGACTGGCTGATCCTTGTTCTGCAATAGCTCCTCATTGGAGGTGTTGTCCTCGCCCTCTCAATCACCCTGACAAAGCACCAAGAAAGCGGCCAAGCCCCCAGCGAGACTGGCTTTGCAGCATTCACAGGAGCAGCCGGCCTTCTTACATCGGGGCTCGGCATGGTGGCTCTCTGGTACGAGCGGATCAGTGGTAGTCTCATTGTAGCTCTTGATGGAATTGTGTCCTCTTTCTACCTTGCTGGCGCTATTGTGAGCCTCTCTCCGTCCTTGCCTCAATACTTGATAGATCAACAATATCAGTGTGATATTGCTTGCTTAATACAGCTTGGCCTCGCTAATCCTTGCTTTTAGGCATTCACTATTGCCATGAAGAGCGTGTTGAGCTGCACTGCAACAGACAATGCATCTGTGTACAGCCGAGCTACCAACAGTATTCTCAACGGTGGTTGTGATGACAGCTACGATAAGCTTCAAGAATGCCCATTTGCATTCACTGAGGATGGCAAAGACTTGACCCCTGGTCGATGCCAGGTAGCACAGGCTGATTACGTCTTCGAGTACGCCGGATTTGTCTTTGGAGTTTGCATGATCTTCATGAGCTACCTGATCAACCGTCGTGGCCGAGGCGGCACACCACTTCCGTCCAGGGCCTACCACTAAGGATGACTGCCTTGACAGAATATTGCCCAGAATGTTGATGAGGGAAGGGAGGTGGAAGGGAACTGTTTATGATACTGGAAGGAGTGCATAATTCCAGACGGGATTTTCTATTGCAGGTGGATTACTATGCTGGCTTGGCGTTTTTCAACGGATGATAAGAAGAGATGAGTTAACAACAACATATGTTTGGCTGCGGCCATCCTTAGATGTGCCATGAGTTTGCCAATTACTGTAAATCAAACAGATAAAGGCAGCTCAACAATAAGATGAAAATCATCTTGCACTTGGCTACTTGCTTCTTGTGCTTCTACATCTTGAGCTTATCAGGCCTGATGTCTAGGCATCAAAAGTAGAAGATAGAAAATTCGGCAAAGGACTAACACACAACTGTATACGCTGTATACGCAGGATACACTGCACAAGTGATGTAGCATGAACAAGACTGCGAGGCCAGTCACATATATTGATAGACTAGCTGTACAAATACCCAGTACCTATTAGTAACCGCACATTCAACCCCCCATCAACCAGAAAGGGATTTACCCTGCAACCATCTGTTGCATTTAAAGATAAAAACAGTACGAATGTTAGGTCATAATAAGAAGCCAAGTAAATACCTACCTCCAAGGCTGCATGCACTCAACCAATCTGTCTTGTAAATCATTGAAGACTCAATTGTAGCACGCATTGCATCATGATTACCTAAGTCAACACCTCTTTTCTGCCCTGACCACATGCCATATGAGAAAAGGGAAGCCACGTTTGTGTTGCTTGTGCCTTGTAGTATGTGACACAGATGAAGTGCATACTTAGGTACCTAAGGTATCTACATGTAGTATCTCAGCATACATGTAGAGATTGCCGTGAGCAAACAACAAGCAGTCATCAAGCTGCAAGTCTTGTGTACCTCGCATATACATGTGGTAAGTATTGTCGCTCCAAAGGTGCATGGAGGCTAGCAGCTGCCATAGGGCCATAGCGGGGTTTCCCGCGGGGCTAGGTCAGTTATTTTAGGTACCCGAGACAATCACTTCGTCAAGGTGATCATCTGGACCCCTGGACCTCGTACTTCTTCATCCCAACATTGAATTGGGATACTTCAACCATCTTCTACTGATTTACAATTAGCTGAGCTGGCTAGCTGCTATGCACACCTGTCAACATTCTTACCTCTATGTAGACTAGGTACCTAGGGAGTAGGTAACTGCTAAATACCTACCTAACCAACAAACTACCCGTGTCATCATCACTTACACACACAACCTATTCCTCATCTTTCTCCTCAACCCTCAACCCTCAACCCTCAACACAGCAAATCACCACAGACAAATAGACAAGCAGACGGACAGATGACAAGATGGAACCACGCCCAAGACTCATCAGCGCCTCGGACGAGTCTGGCATCCTCTGTGTCTATGATTCCGACAGCGAGCCCAAGGTGAAGCGCCGCGGCTTGGCGCGCGAGATGCTCGATGTCTTCTTGCCTGCTGGCTATCCGCATTCCGTCACGCCCGACTACACGCCTTACCAGATCTACGTAAGTTTGACAGGCCGAGCCTGGCCTCTTCTTTCCGTTTCCGATCTCTTGGCAAGGCTGGGCTAGGCTAGGCTTGGCTAGGTTGGTCATGCCAGGTAGTAGCTAGCTGTGCCTCCTTTTCAAATCTCGAGGTAATGTCTATCTGTATCTACCGATGGACATTGTCCCCTTCTTTGCTATGACTTTTTTTACATGGTGTAAATCCAATTGGGGGCACAAGGGGACCTAGAAATGATGATCATGATCATGACCATGGCCATGATGAATCCGTTTCTTGCAAATGAACCAAACAACGCACCTGCTTACACCCTATTCTCAACCAGGACTCCCTCCAGGCCTTTTCTAGCACCATAGCCGGACTGCTGTCGTCGCGGGCGGTCCTCCAGGGCTTTGGCGTGGGCGACGCGGCGTCCTCGGCGACGGCGGCCGTGCTGCTGACGGTGCTGCAGGAGTCGACGGGCCGGCTGGCCACGATCCTGTTCGCGCACCGGCTCGGCCAGGCCATCGAGCCCGAGTGCAAGTACTACCGGTTCCTGGCCGACATCTTCAACGACTCGGCGCTGTTCCTCGACGTGCTGTCCCCCGCGCTCCCGGACGCGGGCAAGGTCGCGGCGCTGTGCGCGTCGGGCGTTCTGCGCGCGCTCTGCGGCGTCTCGGGCGCCTCGGCCAAGGCGAGCCTGAGCGCGCACTTCGCCCGCTCGGGGAACCTCGCCGAGCTCAACGCCAAGGACGGCAGCCAGGAGACCGTCATCAGCCTCCTGGGCATGCTGGCCGGCAGCGTCTTCGTGCGCCTCGTGCAGGGCCGCCTCGCCGTCTGGCTGTGGACCGCCGCCCTCGTGTGCGTCCACCTCTGGACCAACTACCAGGCCGTCCGCGCCGTGCAGATGCGCACGCTGAACAAGCAGCGCGCGACCCTCGTCTACGCCGAGCTCGCGCGATCCGGCCGCGTCCTGCGCCCCGACGAGGTCGCCGCGCGCGAGCACATCCTGCGCTGGAGGGCGCCCAACATCGTCTTCGCGCGCGCGCCGCCCGCCAAGGACGAGATCACGACCGCCGACCTGCTGCTGTTCCGCCGCGCCCGGTACGTCGTCGTGCAGCAGACGGGCGCCAGCCGCAAGATCTACCTCAAGAGCGGCGCCACCGCGGTCGACGCCGTCGAGGCCTGGCTCGCCGCGCTCGACGGGCCGCGGGCCGCCGTCGACGACGAGTTCTGGAAGGCCCTGCGGACCGCCGGCTGGGATCTCGAGACGGGCGCCATGGAGACGGGGTCTGCCGTGCGCATCCTGGTGGAATGAATTGAATGGGGAAAGTAGGGAGAAAAAAACAAAGTAAAAAGATGATTATTAAAAAAAAAATTTGGAAAAAAGGAAAAAGAAAAGAGGAAGATAATCTCAAAGACAATGCGAAAAGTGAAGTGGCAATTGGTTTTTCTCTATGGTGGAGGAGAGTGTACAGTACCTGCTGAGAGATGCTGCCGATGATATCAAGCAGCGTAGCTGGGGGGGGGAGCCATAGCTATGCCTTCGTGATATATCTCAACACTGCGTTGCCTTCTTCTTTTTCGTCCCTTCTCTTCATCTCTCCCTCTTTCTATACCGTGTCTATTCCGGCTTTCATTACCCTGATATCCTGTATTTGAGATGCCTCATGCATGCATGCATGTGATGATACATTAGTCGTACACCGTATTTACAAGCCCACTCACCCCAGCTAGACGCTCACTGACTTACGAACAACGAAGGCTGCCCCCCCGTTGCTCGCGACGCTCCTTGTCCGTATTGCACAAGCCTACGCAGCGTACGTACTAGGATTAGATATCGAGGTAGCCGATATCCAGGTAGCCCACCCATGCATCCGTTTATCCATGTGTTTATCCATGTTTTCGTCTACCCATATACCCATCTATCCATCCTATCCCATCTCGCCCGTCTATGCAATCACGATCACGCCAGCCCGACAGCCCGGAAGGCGCGCATCTTGACGCCCTCCCACGAGTTGAGCTTGGGCCTCACGTCGAGGTAGAACGACAGCTTGCCGTCGCCGCCGGCGGGTGTCGGGCGGCCGGCGTAGAAGTCGATGACGTACTCGACCTCGCGGCCGCAGCGGTCGACGACCCAGTCGTGGCGGTCGAAGGGCGCCTGGTAGCCGAGGAGGGTGTTGAGGCGCGCGCGCGGGGACATCTTGGTGCTCAGGCCGGAGAAGGAGTGGAGGCGGGGGCCGTCGCAGCTGTTATTTCACTATTAGCATCATCACCACTGTTGCTATTGTGTATATATATATGTCTTTGGAGGTTTGGAAACACTGTAGTATGTAAAAGATCAAGGAGAGAGACAGAGAACCGACCTGCTCCGCTGTACCCAGGGAGCCTCCCAGGCCTTGATCTCGGCCCAGGCGCGCTCGTTGACGGCGTTGTGGATGGGCACGACGGTGCGCATGTCGGCGGCGCGCGGGTCGTGGCCCTTGCGCTTCATGGCGTCGAAGAACATGCGCTCGGACGGGTAGATCCAGTTCCCCGTGGCCAGGTCCGCGCCCGTCTCTTGCTCGTTGTTCGCGGGCGAGGGCGGGTGTTCGCTGCTTACGGCTGGTGTTGTTGCTCGCGGACTGCTGGCGTCGGAGGGGAGGGTTGTGGTTCGTGGTATCGTGGACACTTCGCGATCTATGCCGAGGTGGGAGGCCGGCTGGGTCGTGCTGGGTTTAGGTGGGGTGGTTGGAGAGGAGAAGAAGGGGATTCGTGGGAGGTAGGAACTCCATGAAGAGGGTGTTGTTGTTGTGGTTGTTGAAGGTGATGTTGATATTGGTGGTGATGCTGCATCTGATGCCGCACGGGCTTGTTGAATCCATACTTCGCGCGCGCCGTGATCGACGGGGCAGCCATCCGCGTTCCCGCTCGTGCTCGTGCTCGTGGATATGGGAGGATGCGACGGTGGGAGTGGTGTGGTCGCAGAATTCGAATTAGATGTCGGAGATGTCGGAGAGGCTTCTGCTGCCGCCACCTTTGCCTTCTCGAGCCAGGCTTCCCTGCTCTTGTGGTCGACCGGACACGTCGCCGGCTGCTGCGTCTGGTCGGCGGCCATGGTGCGCGCCGAGATATGCGGAGCGGAGGAGGGGTTGTCGTGTCGGTGGTGGTCGAGGAATACTTGGTCGATGATGTCGTGGAGCATGGCTGGTATCATCAATCATCAACCCTTTCGTGCTAAGCCTAGATGGTGAGATGGTGCAGGTTTTCTGATTGTATCGGGTTAGGTTGATCGTTCGCTCGTTAGCTTGCTTCTCCGACATGAACAGTCGACAGTCGAGACAGTGGAGTATGTAGATCAACCGACCAGTCAAAACTGGGGACCGGCCTAATTAGGCATAGACTATAAAAAACTCAACCTCAGTCGACTATACAAGGTGAGACTACAGATCAACTGACCAGTTAAAACTGTGGGCCGGCCTAATTAGGTGTAAACTAGAAAATAAATATAGAATATATACCTTAGTCGACTACACAAGGTATAGTCGGCCGACCTTAGTCGACTATATAAAATATAGTCGGCTAATCTTTTATTATAATTAATATATTTAACTTTTTTTTTTATAAAATTTAGCGCTATTATATATAAAATTATTTATATATATAATATACCGAGTGTTAAATTATATTTATTTAATATATAAAAATAAGCCGACAGTTATAAAATAACGCCCACGATACAGCTTATCGCAGCTAGCGTTATTGCTATAATTAACCGACTTACACTAAAACGCAATGCGACTAGCGCGCCTTATACCGCCTGGCAGAATTTTAAAAAGGTATGCATACAACTTTTATAGCTTTTATAATACTTAGTTTTTTTTTTTTTTTTTTTTTTAGCTTTAAATTTTTATATAAAATAAATTTACTATTTTAAAGCCCTGCTTTTATAAAAGTGTTAACCCGTTATAATTTAAAGCTTAACGTTTTTAAAGCATTAAGACTGCTTTTTTAAATATTTTTTTATTTTATGCCGAATTTTAAATATCGAATATAATAGCGCGAACAGCTAAAAAGCGAGCGGCTTTTAAAGCAACTGCTAAAAAATAAGTTTAATTTATAACTATAAACTTTAAAAAAAGCCTGCTTTATAAAAATAAAATATTTTAATTATTAGCGCAATAACGATTTTTTTTTTAATATATATTTAATAACTGTTTAAATTTATAACTATATTAAATAATAAAAATAAAAAACCAAATATTAGTGCTTTTATAAAAATAATAAAAAAATATTAAAAAAAAATAAATTTAATTAAATTTAATTAAAAAAAATATTAAGACATTTTTAATAATGTTTATAATGCTATACTTAAATTAATTTTTAAATTTGCAGCGCTATATTTAAAAAAAAACTAACCTGCTTTTTTTTTAAAGCACTGTTTAATAAAGCTATTAAACTATTTTTTAATTTTAACGGACTAATAAATAAAAATACATTTAATTAGCTATTTATTTATTTTAATGTTTATTATGCAGAGTTTAAGCTATATATTATATTATTTATTATATATTATTAATAAGCTTTAAATTTTTATAAGCTTTTATATAAAATTAATTTTTAGCTTAGCAATATTATTTAATAAAAATATTTTTTATATAATATTAAAAGCTATAAAATTATAAATTTAATATTTAAAAAATAAATATAATAATAAAAAATTAATAACTTTAAAAAAGCAAGTATATAATAACTTATTTTAAAAAATTAAAAATTTTTTAACTTTTATTTTAATAACTTTAACTTTAATACCTTTTAAATTAATAATAAAGCTAAGCATAACTTTTAGCTTAATTTTAAATATAATTTTTAGTTTAAAAAAAGTAAATTTAATTATATGCTTAATAAAATAAAAACTATTATTAAAAAATAAAATTAACTTTAAAAATAATTAAATATTTTTAATTAATTAATAGCTGATTTATTTATTTAACGCGGAGTTACACCTAGATTTAAACGTATTAAAAAAAGTATTTATAAGTCTGCTAAAGTATTTATAACTACGTTTTATAGCAAAAAAAAAAATTAAAGTTAAATTTAAAATATAATATTATAGTATAAAAAATCGGCTTTTTATTAATAATAACTAATTTTATAATAATATAGCCAAACTTATTAAAATTAAATTTAAATTAAAAAATAAAGCTATTTTTAATTTATAATTTTATTTAAAAAATATACATTTTAACGTAATTATAACGTTAAATAATTTATTTAAATATTTATAAAAGCAGTATTATAATATTAATGCGGTCGAAAAGTCGAAAGCTAATTATTGCATATTAGATATAAAAAACCAAAAAGTGGCAATTAATTAATTTTTTAAGTTTAAAAATTAATTTGTTTATTTAGCCGGTAAGATCTGCTTAGCTAAAAATAAATAAAAAAAAGAACTAAAAAATAAGCTATCTGTTTATTTATATAATAAAACTATATTAAAATATTTAAAAAACGACGTTATTTTTAAAAAATACTTTTAATATTATATTAAAATCGCTTATTATTTTAGTATTAAAAATAAAATAAAAATAAGATTTAAAAGGCTAAAAAAATAATTAACTTTTTTAAACTATTAAAATTAACTAGCGCTTTTTAAACCGCTTTTATTAATTAAAACTTTAATAAACGCAGTTTTTTTTTGCTAATATAAAAAAAACAGCTATGCCTAACTTTTAAAAAAATATAATAACTAATTATAAAAAGCAAATGCTTTAATTGCTAATAGCTAGGCTATATTATTAAAAACTGCCTTTTAAAAATTAATATAATTAATTATAAAGCTTATATTACTGCTATTATTTTTAAATTTTACTGCAGCTTATAGGTTAAAAAAGAACTAAAAAATTAAAAAAAAAATAATTTTAAAAAAAATCGACTTTTTTTTAAAAACTTTATTATAACAGCGTATATAAAAAAAAATAATAATTAGACCGCTAAATACCTCGGCGGTCCTGTTTTATTATATATTTATATATTAAATAGTAATAAATTATTTTTAATAATTTATAATATTTTTAATAATATAAAAGCCGGTGCCTACGTATATATAAGCACCCGATTTATTAAGCTTATAAAATAATAATTATGCTTTTATATAGCTTTAGCTTTTATATTTTTATTTATAATAAAATATAATAAAAAAAATAAATAAAAGATTGCTAATGTGATAATAATAAATTTAATGATTTATTATTATAAATTCTAATAAATACCTGTATTTATTTTAAAAATATAATATAACGTTATTTTAAAAAAAATCTGGTTTATAAAGCACGACATTCTATCTAACTGCCGGAAACACCAGCTAATATTTTTAAATATTTTTTTTTTTAAAAATTAAAACGTTTTTTTAATATAAAAAATGCTAAAAAACTGCAACACTTTTTTTATTAATTAAATACTAATTAAAAAGATTAGCAATTTAATAAAAAACTAAACTATAAAAAATTATAAAAAAAAGCGGCAAAAATTTCGACGTTAAAAATATTAATAATATTAAAAAAAAATTTTATAGCTAAAAATATAGCTAAAATACGGCAGAACTTTAATAAGCAATCGCTTTTATTAATTTTAACTTTAATTTTTATTTATATAAAAAAACGTCGATAGTGTTATAAAGCTATAAAAGAAATAAAATAAATTAAAGCTAATAAAAGCATTTTAATATAATGGCATTATAATAATAACTAAAAACTATACTGTTTATAGCGTAATAAAATAAAATAATATAAAAAAAACCGATTAAAATTATATTTATTAGCGCTATAGCTTTTAATATATATTTAAATTAAAATAAAATATATAAAAAAGTTAAAGCTATTATTTTTTATAAAGTTAATAAACTAATCGAAAATAAAAAAAAAATTAAATTTAAATAACTTTTTTAAAAAAAAGGATAAAAAGTTAAAACAGGCAGCGATAGATTTTATATTTACTAAATACTACGACTTTTTTAAAATTTTTAATAAAATTAATTTAGATATACTACCACTTTATCGACTTAAAATAGATTATAAAATCGACTTTAATAAAAATAAGTCGGCTAAAAACTTAAGGTATAGCTTTTTATATAAAATGTTTATAAATAAATTAAAAGCTATATATAAATATTTAATAAAAAACTTTTATAAAAGATTTATTAAACTAAATAATATTTTATATACGTTTTTTATTTTATTTATAAAAAAACCTAATAATAGCTTATGCTTTTATATAAACTACCGCAAATTAAATATATTATTAAAAAAAAACCGTTATGTTTTACTTTTAATTAAAAAAACTTTATTTTATATATTTTAAATGAAAATTTTTATTAAAATCGATATATAATAGGTATTTTATTAAATATAAATGTAAAAAAAAAACGAAAATTTTATTATATTTTATATATAATATAAATTTTACCGTTACTGTGTGCTTTTTTTTAAATTAATAAATAAACTAGCTATATTTTAAAAATATATTAATAATATTTTATTCGATTATTTAAATAATTTTTATAACGCTTATATAAATAATATTCTAATTTATTTTAATAATTTAAAAAATTATAAAGTATATATAAAGAAAGTATTAAAACGGCTGCGCAACGCTGGTTTATAAGCCGACTTTAAAAAATCCGAATTTTATATTATTAAAATTAAATTTTTTAATTATATTATTAAAATCGACGGCATATATATTAATTTAAAAAAAGTTGCTATAGTTTATAATTAAAAAGTTTTAATTATTATTAAAAAAATTTAGTTATTTTTAAAATTTTATAACTTTTATTAAAAATTTATAAAAAAATATAATCGAGTTATAACACTTTTAAATTATTTAATAAAAAAAGGTATATAATTTAAATAAACTTTTAAATATAAAAAAGCTTTTAAAAAATTAAAAATAAAGTTTATATTAATTTTAATATTAAAGCATTTTAATTATAACCTACTTATTAAAGTAAAAACAAATGCTTTTAATAAAATAGCTGCTAATGTACTGTTATAATTATATAGTAATATATAGCACTTAGTCGTATACTATTTAAAAACTATATATAATATTAAATTAAACTATAAAATTTATAATAAAAAAATATTAGCTATTATTTTAAAATTAAAAAAATGGCGTTTTAAATTAATTAATAAAAAAAACGATTTATTTTTAATAATTATTAACTATAAAGCTTTAAAGTATTTTAAAACAAAATAACGTTTTAATTTATAGCAGGTAAAATAAGCTATTTCTTTTTAAAATATAACTTTATAATTACTTATTAACTAAAAACCGAAAATATTATTGCTAATTTATTATTTTATAAATAAAAAAACTTAATAATTTAATAAAAAAAAAAATATAATAATATTTAATAATATTTTAGCTAATTTAAAATATAATATTATAGCTAAAAATTATTTTTAATATTTTTTTAATTAAAATATTTATTTTATTTAAATTAATGCTTAAAATAAAATTATTAGCTATATTTAGTTTTAAATTAATTAAATATATATTAAAAAAAAACTAGCTCGACTTTAATATAAAAATTTATTACTAAAAAATATAAATATAAAAAAAAAAAAACTATAAAAACTAACCGACTTTAAGCTTACTATATATAAAAAAAAGTTAGTTATTTTTAATATTTTTTATTTAAAAACCCGTTTTATTAATAAGGCCTACTTTTATATGCCGACAGCTTATTTAAATAAACGGAAAACCTAAACGTTAATAATATAGCGCTATTAGTAGTTAAAACTAAGTAAAAACTATAACTTTTATATTATAAATTATATATAATATAAGCCGGCTAAAGTATTAAAAAATAAAACTTTTAATAAGCTATAACTTTTATTTATTATTAATAAAGTTTAAAAATATTTAGTTATAAACTTTAAATAAATGCTTAAAAATAAGCATAAGTTTAATAACGCTTTAATAATAATAAATTATTTAAATAAAAAAGCATAAACTATTTTTTATACTATTTAAGCTATAGCTAAAAATATTATAAAAATATATTATAAAGGTTTTTTTTAAATTTTTAAACTTTTAATAACTATAATTTTTAATTAAAGTTTTTAATTTATTTCCGCTTTTATAAATAAATTATATAAATTAATAAGCGTACATTATATTTTAATATTTATAAAATATTATAAAACTATTAGCTAAATAAAAATTATAAATAAATATATTAATTAGTAACTATAATTTTATATAAGCTATTATTAAAATAATTAATTAAAAAAAATACCTGCTATAAATTATGTTTAAGCGGTACTGCTATATAAATTAACGGGTCTGTTATTATATAAAATAAAAATAAAATTTTTTATACTTTTTTATTTTAATTAAAAAAATTATATTATAAAAAATAAATTAAAAAAGCTTTTTATAAAAAAAAAAGCTTTAAAAAAAAATATATAAAATAGAGCTAAAAAGTTAGCTAAATATATAAACACAGCTAAAGCATATTTAATTAAAGCGTAAAAACAAATAATTAAATAAGCAAATAAAATAAAAAAAAATTTAAACTTTAACGTAAGCGATTACGTTTTTATTTTAAAAAAAAAATAATTTTAGCAAATAAATTATTTATTAAATAAGTTAAACTATTTAATAATAAAATAAAAGTTTAAAATTATAAATTATTATAATAAAATTTTTATATTAAAAATATCCGACTTATAAAAAGCTATTAATTTATATTATATAAATAGGTTATAAAAATATTTAAATAATTTTTTATTAAGCTAAAAAGCCGAAAACTTTATAAAAAAGGTTATAAAATTTAATAGTATAAAAAAATTTATAATTAATAAAGTTTTTATTTTTTATATTTATTATAAAAAGTTATAATATTAAATATAATAATAAAAATAAAATATAAATAATAAATAATATTATATTAAAAACTTTTATAATAGTGTATTAATATTAAAAAAGTTTTATAATGCTAATTTAAATACGATAAAACTTTTTATATAATTAAATAGTTAGCTTAAAGCTATTAAAAAAAATAAATTTAAAAAAGCTTATAATAATAATAATAAATTTAAAATTAAAGCTAAAAAAATAATATAATGCTAAAATATATAAATAAGCTGTTATAAAAGTTTAAAATTTTAATATTAATTATAAAAAAGCAGTTATATAACGTAATAAAATAAAAGTTTAAATTTAATTATAATTTATAAAAATTTAAAGCTTTTTTTTTTTAGCTAAAAAATATTAAAAAACTTATAGTTTAATTTATAAATAAGTTTTTTTTTTTTTTAAAAAAAGGTAGTTATAAAATAACGCCTACAATATAGCTTATTACAGCCAGCGTTATCGCCGCAATTAACCGACCTATACTAAAATGCAATGTAATTAGCGCGCTTTACACCGCCTGGTAGAATTTTAAAAAGGTATGCACATAATTTCTATAGCCTCTGCAGTACTTAGATTTTTTTTCTTTTTTTTTCTAGCTTTAGATTTTCATATAAAATAAACCTACTATTTTAAAGCCCTGCTTTTATAAAAGTGTTAACCCGTTACACCGACTATATTTTATATAGTCGACTAAGGTCGGCTAACTATACTTTATATAATTAATTAAAGTTAAGTTTTTTATAGTCTATGCTTAATTAAGCCAGTTTTTAATTTTAACTAGTCGGTTAATTTATATATTTATATAAAATATAATTAGCTAATCTTAGTCGACTATATAAAATGTAATTAGCTAATCTTTATATATTAAATAAATATAATTTAACATTTAATATATTATATATATAAATAATTATATATATAATAACGCTAAATTTTATATAAAAAAAAAAGCTAAATATATTAATTATAATAAAAAATTAACCGACTATATTTTATATAGTCGACTAAGGTCGGCCGACTATACCTTGTATAGTCGACTAAGGTACATACTCCACATTTATTTTCTAGTCTACACCTAATTAGGCCGGCCCACAGTTTTAACTGGTCAGTTAATCTGTAGTCTCAGACAGTGTAGGTAAGTCGTCTGTCTGTCTGGGTTAGCGTTAGGTTTAGGTTAGGGAGATCGCTGAGTGCCGGGCTATTTTGTCGGTGGGACTGGCTTTGCCGTTTTGGATGTTTAATTGATACCGCTGCACGAAGTATTTTGTATTTTTACTGGATCCAGCACCACCACGAAGTGAGACAGACGAAATTGCTTCTCAGGTGGGCTTTATTGAACTGCTCTCTCTTGTGCTTACTACTACATGTACCCTACTGTAGCTACCCGTCTTCACGTGTAGAGTGTTTCTACCCAGTTTCGCCAATTAATCAAAAAGGCATTGTTTTTTTGTTGTTTTTTCTATCCTATTTAGCAGATAGCGGCATTACAATTATATAAGGCTATGAGTCCTGTAACTTTTCCCCCCCGCTGTGTGTGGTTGTTGACACGATACCAGCGTCATCCGTCCTCGTCGCTCCTCTCCGCGCTAGATAAATGCGCCAACAACATTTTGCCATGAAAGAATGAGACGCAGGACACAAGCGAGTGGTATGATGAGAGGTTACCGATTCTATATAATAGAAATGTCAGAAAAGGAACTTTACGCTGACGCAGGACGAGTATGGTCAAAAGAGATGTATTTATGTAAGAAGCGAGACGATAAATCAATATCGGTGCCTTGTTCACATGTCATCGTGGGGTGCACATCTCTTCGGTTGATCAGATAGACACCTTGGATGTAACGAAGGACAAGAGGATGAAGAGTGTAGTAGTATAAACAGTACGAGAGCAGAAGATGAGGGGTTATAGTAATCGTCATCTTATACTGACTTCTTAACACAATATGTGGTATCAAGTTGCTCTAAAGACAAAGGAGACTCTACGAAACCCGGAAGTCGACCCGACCTTCAATGCTATGTCGCCGATACAAAGGCAGAAGGAGAGCGCATCGAAACCCCGATCTCTGGCGGCGGACGGTTCGGGTTGTGTTGTGGTTCGCTAGGGCTGTAGAAAGAGCCGGTAATTAATAAACTAGTGTCCCTTTTTTCCTTCCATAAAATCTAAAACTCTGACAGGGTCGGGGTTCTTGCTCTTGGTCAACTCACAAGCTGATAAGTAATTTGTCAGCCATGATTCGCATCTCCTCAAAGTCCCGCTCGGCCGTCTGGATGCGGTGCGCCAGCTTCTCCAATCGGAGTTCGCTCTGCACCCGGAACTGCGACTTGTCGTACTCGGCGTGGATTGTCAGGAGGGTGTAGATGATGACGATGGTGATCCCGGCGGCCGAGAAGAAGTCCCAAGGGGAAGCCATCTCGTTTTGCTGTTCTTGGCTTTGCTTTGCTTTGTTCTGCTTGGTTTGATTTGCTTGCTTCGCTTGCTTTGATCGATCGTGTTGTTGAGGTGAGAAGGAGAGAAGAGGTAGGCAGACTCGCCGGACCCGGAGCTTGACCTGCTGACGGACGAGCTAAATGCTGTGGTGGGGGAAGAGGAAGGGAATGGAAGGGGGTCACGCTGGAAGTCGTGAGAGAAGGAGGGGGGGGAGGAACGAGAAATGGAGGGAGGTCCATTTTACAGTGTACCTATTTCTACCTGTACCCTTTCTACCTATTCGATCCCTACGTACCTACCTTACCTTACCTACCTTACATTGACGATTGTTGAAGGCCAGTCGTTTCGTTCGGTCATTGGGAGTCGACAGGGCCATAACCAAGTAGGTGATCAGGGACAACGAAGCTGAGCTAGCTGGTCGAAATTACAACCACCTATCATTCCTGGCGCATTTCCCACTGACTGTGGATTGTGGTGTGATTTACGAACCAACGTAGCACCCCGCTGAAGCCTTATAATAGAGTTCATTCCAGGGGGGGCTGCATCGCGTTTGCGTACGTCAGGCATTGTTGGGTGTTGAGGTTAGATGTTGGTGGTGTTGGGGGGAAATCCACGGTGAGGGGTAGAATAGGAGCACTGTCCTCGTTTCTGATAAGCATCTTCAGGCACGAGCCAATTAAAGGGTCAGGAGTCGCCACGGTTAGGGTGCACGATAGGTCGCGACCGGACACAATGGCTAATTTAGGTTAGCATATAATAAGTTTTTAATTTATAAATGTTTTGCATTGCTAAACAGCTAGTATAAAATTTTTAAAATTATATATAAAGCATAACTATTAAAATTTAATATAAAATTATATAATAAACGCTATAGTTTATATATATTAATTTAATATATATAATATATAAATTTATTATATATATATAAAAAATTAATATATATTATTATAAATTTATTATATATATTTAAAAGCTTATTATATATATAAAAATTTAAAATATTTTTAAAAATATTAATTAATAAATAATTTAATATAAAAATAAAAATAAAGCTTAGTTTGCTTTAATTATATGTTATTTTTTATTAATATTTATAAATAATTTATTATAAAATTAAAATTAAAGCTTAGCCCGCCTACTATTTTTTAATAATATATATATTTAATTTAAAAATTTATTTTATATGTTATTATTATAATTATTATTATTTATTTTTTTATTTTTATTATTATTATTTTTATTATTATTATTTTTATTATTATTATTTTTATTATTATTATTTTTATTATTATTATTTTTATTATTATTATTTTTATTATTATTATT
>MU392359.1:0-25411 GCA_022578495.1 Nemania sp. NC0429 | reverse complement strand
TAATAAAAATAAAAATAATTAAAGCTATATATAAATATTAGCAAAAAAATAGTTTAAAGCTTTAATTAAATACTAATTTTATTTAATAAACCGAAAATTTATTTAGCTATAATTAATATTTAATTAAAGCTTTAAATTATTTTTTTGCTAATATTTATATATAGTTATAATTATTTTTATTTTTATTATAAAAGCTTGTTATTTTTATTTAAAAAATAAATTAGTTATAAAAAACTAATAATTATAAATATAATAGTTTAATGCTATAATTAAAGCTATAAAATAAAAAGTAGTTTTTTTAAAAATAAAAAATTTTATTAAACAGTATAAGCTTACGCTAATCGTTTTAAACTTAGCTTATTAATACTAAAAGCACCTTTTTAACGCTCGCTATAAAATAAAAAGCAGTTGCTTTTTTTTAAAAAAAAAGCTTTTTTTACTATATAATACTAATATAAATAAATAAAAAAACTTTATTATTATAAGGTTACAGACTTATTAAATACCTAGATATATAAATAAAACGAGGAGTTTTATTTATAAATTAGATAAAAAGGTAGGCTTTTAAAAGTTTATTTTTACCTTAGACTTTACAGGTTTAAACTTTTTAATTTATATTTTAATATCTACACTTAAATATAGCACTACCTCTAGTAACCTATACTAAATAATGCGGTAAAACCTATATCGATTTTTTTTATTTTATTTAGTCGATCTTTTTTTTTTTGCCGGTAATATCTGCATACCAGGCGTTTTTTAATAAAAGCACACAGTTATTATTAGCACTTTTTATTAAATATTAATACGTGGAGGTTTTTTAATAAAAACGCCGAAAATATAAATAAAATAACTAATTAACGTCGAGGTTTTTTTAATAAAAACGTTAAAGTTTTATATAATTAACAGTTAAAGTTTTTTAATAAAAACTATTAATCGGTAAAAAAACATTTTTAAAACGCTTTTAATACTAGCGCTAACGCTGCGATTTATAATCTATAATCATTATTATTAAAGCTATTTAATTAAATAAGTTTACACTTTTTTTAAAATAGCCGTGCTTATTTTTTATACCACCGCATCCGATTTTAGTTAACGCTTATAATATTATAAATTACTGTTTTTTTAAACTATAATTATTATATAATTATATAAAGTTTTTTAATAATATATAATTTTTTTAATTTATATTAATATTTATTATTTTAATTATATAGCAGTTATATTTAAAAAGTTTTTTTATAAAATAGCTAATAAATAAATAATACCGATTATTTTATATAATATTTATTATATTACCTAAGAACCTTATATACTATTTAGTACTTATTTACCTGTTTTTATTTACCTTTATATATATATATAATATATTTATTATTTTATATACCTTTATTTAATCTGCGCATTTCTAAGCATACCTATATTATTAACACACTTTTAAGCTTATTTATTCTTATAGCGGACCTAAAAAAACATAGCTTATAAAAAGCTAATAAAAGTATATAATAAAAGTTTTAAAAACTAATAATAGTTAAAAATTTAATATTTAAATTAATTTGCATAAATAAGTTATTTAATTTTAAAAATAGTTTAAAAAACATAATTTAGCAAAATATTTAATCGAATGTTTTAAACGTTTTAGCTATAATGTTTTTACTACTATTTAAACAGCTAATACTATTACGTTAAGACTTTAAAACTTTAAGCGCGTTTTTTTTTCATTAAAAACTAATAGCTTACTTTAAATTAACACTTTAGCTAAGCTAAAAAATAATAAAAATATATAAGTTTATATTAATTAATAATTTAAAAATATAATTTATTAAACGGAAATAATAAATAAAAACTTTATATATTTTAAAAATATTATAAATATTATAATAATTTATAAAAAAATTAACGCTTTTTTAAATAAAGTTAGCGCTATATATAAAATTATAAAAACTATATTAAATAATTTAATAATTAATAAAAAAGCTATAAAAAAGTTTTTTAATACTATAAAATAATTTAAAAATTTTTATAAAAAAAAAGCAAAACTATAAAAATAATTAAAAAAGTAAATTATTAGCCTGTTTAGTCTTTACGTTTTTAATTAATATTATAATAATAATCTTTATTATAGTTATTATAAAAGCGGTCGCTAATAATGCTATAAAATCTTTAAAAAAAGTTAACTAGTATTTATAAATAAAATAACTTTTTAATATTTTTATAAGCTTTATAACCATTAGCGAATGTTTTATTAAATAATTTAACATTTCGACCGATTTAACTAATAAAATTTACACTTATAAAAATAAACTTTTTTATAGCATCGGCTAACTTTTTTATAGCTATAATTAATTTTTTTATAGTAATAAATTATGCTTAACATAAGCTTTAAACGCTAATGCCTCGACTATTATTAGCTCGAAGTTAGGCATTAGCTTTTTTAAACTTTTTAGCCTCTGCTTTTATTAATTTAATAGTCCGGTTTAATATTTAGCTATTTAAAAATATTTAACCTACTATAAAAAAGTCGCTATAATAAATAAATATATATTTTAATATAAATAAACTTTTATAATATTTAATTTTTTATTAATAATTAGCTTAGGCTTAATAGCAGGTATTAAAATATATATAAATATAACTTTTTTAAGCTTTTTATTTATTAAAACTGTTTAAGCAGGTATAATAGCCTGCGTATGCAGCCTTTAAAAATAACCCTAATAATAGTAATAATAACGATAATAATAATAATAGTTTTTTAAAAAAACTATTTTAAAACTTTTTTTATATATATAAACGTTATAATTATCGCTGTCCCAGCATAACACCGATATTATTATACGATATAAATACCTCTAGTTATAAAAAAAGCTTTTAACAGCTTAAACAAACTAATATTAGTTAATTTAACTTTAATTATAAAGACTTTTAAAACGTAGGCATAATTATTAAAAAAAATAAACTTATTTTTATTAATATATATTTTTTTATTAAATATATTAACTTATTTTTTAAAAATTTTAATATAGCTAAATTAAACGTTTATTAAATTTTAGCTATGTTTTAAATACTGCTAGCAAAAACTGCTATAATATAATAAAATAATAAACTTATATTTTATTAATAAATCGAGCTTTATATTAAAAAATTATTAGTATTTTTAAACAAGCTTATAGTAAAGTTTTTTATATAGCTAGCTTTAGTTATAAAAAAGTTTAACTATGCTTATTTAAAATTATCAGATATTATATATAACAATGTAGCAATAATTTAGTTTATTTAAAAAAAGCTTTAATATATATATATAATAAAAACTTTAAATACTAATAATATTAATTAGCATAGCATAATAATAACAATTTAAATAAATATAAACTTTAATATTAAGCACTTTTTACTTGCTTTAATTTTAATAAAGACTTTAGCCGAGTATATAATAAAAGTTGCTTATATTAAACCGCTTTTATTAACGGCAGCTTATAATAAATACCTATTAAAATTTAAAAACTAATATTATAAACATATGCTAAATAAAAAGTTTATGTCGCCTAAGTATACTAAAGCGCAATATAATAAATATAAAAGCGATAAAAATAATTTAAAAAAAATAAAAAACTTAAAAACTTATTTTAAAAAAAAAAAAAAATATAAAAGCAGTTATAACTAACGTAAAAATAAATATAATAAACGTAATAAAGATTAAGCTTACATTGCTAAAAAAAATAATAAAATATTTAATAAAAAGCAAGCGTTTAATAAGTTTTTTTTTAAAAAATAAAGCATTAAAAAACTTTAATAATAAAGCATTTATAATGATTAACTATAGTATATTTTATAAGTATTATAATAAAACTTTTAACGCGACGTAAAAATATAATAAATATGCTCGGCATTATAAATAATAACTAAATAAATAAATTAAAACTGTTTTATTTGTTTTTTTAGCGCATTATATTTATAATTAGTATAAAACACTGTTTATATTATAAAACCAGCTATTTTATTATTTTAAAATATATAAAGGTTTAAATATAAAAATAAATTTTATTTTTTAGCTATATAAAAAGCTAATTTATATAATTTAAAATATAAAAAATTATAAACTAATTATTTTTTAAATAAAATTAGCACTTTTTAAAAGTAATAATTAAAAAGCTAAGTTAATTTATAATAAGTTTTTATATTTTAAAATAACTGTTTAAAAAAAGCTTTTTAATAATAATTTAATAGTTTATATTAATATAAAGGCTAAAAAAAGTCTAGCTATTTATAAGTTTTTATTATAAGTAAATTATATAATCGAGGCTAAAAAAATGCATTAAAAATATTAGCAAAGGCAAAATAAAATATAAAAAGTAGGCAATATTTACTTTTTATATTTTAAGCTATAATAAGCATAGATTTTTTAAACTAATATAAGTTATTAAATTTATATAGGTTTTAAACGCTAATATTAAACTTACGCTTTTATTAAAAAATAGTTTTTTAATTTTTTAAAGTGTTATTATTAATTATATAGCTTAATAAATTATTTTTATAAAGGTAAAAAGTTTTAGCGTACTATTATAACTATAACTTTATATTTACTTTTATATTTATAATGTTATAATGATTAAAAATACGGTTTTATAACTAAAAATAACTGTGTAAGTATTTATAAAATATAAGCCGCTTTTTTTAAATAAAAACTTTATATTTAAACTTTTATACTTTAATAAGATAGCAGCTATTATTAAATTAACGACATTATATACTATAATAATAACTAATTTTTTAATAAATATAGTAATTATTTTTAAAAATACTAAAGTAAATATAATTTAAAAATAAATAAATATTAATTTAAACTATACTAAAGCTACCTAAGCTAGATATTTTAAGGTAGTAATAGTAGCAGCTATTTTAGCAATAGTTAAAAAAGCAAACGCTGCATTTAAAACCTGTATTTATTTAGCCGAAAACCTGGCCGTTCTGGATTTATTTTTTATTAATTAAAAATTATTTATAGTTTTTATAATTAAAGCTATTATTACTAGATATTATTTTAGTACTAAAGTTTTAAAAGATATAAATATATATATAATATATAGCTCGAATAATATTATTAATATAATTAATACTTTAAACATTTTAAAAGCTTTAGGTAAAACTTTTTTAATTAATATAATTTATAATATAATTAAAAATTTATTAATAATAAATTAATTTTCGGCCGATTAATTTTAAAAGAAAGTCCGATTTAAAATATAAAAAGTGTTTTTTATTTTAAATATTAAAAAACTATTAAAAAAGCACGAAATTGTTATATTTAGCGGCTAGTTTATATATATTAAAAAAAAATTTCCGGCTTATAAAATTTTTAAATTATTAAAAAATATTTTTAAAATTTAAACTAATTAAAATATTATTAAAATTTTTAAAAATAAATAAATAAAAATTTTTTTAATTAATAACTAATAAAAAATAAAGCTTAATAGCTATGTTTATTTATTAAATATTAAAAACTAAAAAGCTATAAATGCCGTTTTCGATCGGCTATATAAATAAAGTTATATAAAATAAATCGATAAACTTTCGCTTTTTATATATTTAATATTTATTATTTAGCTTTAGTATAAAAGCGATATTAAGTGTTAATTAATTATCGATTTATAAGCTTTTAATAAATTAGCCATTTTAAATAATTATTTTCTTTTTATAATTAAAGATTATATTTTTATTTTATATAAAAAAATATATTTTTATTATAAATATAACTTTTTTTTTTTTAGTTTAAAGTATAATTTAATTATAAAAATCGATTTATAATTATTAATTTTAAAAGCTTTAAATAAAGCACGGTAACATTAATAAAATTTTATAATTTTTTTATATATATATAACGCTTTATAAATAAGCTATTATAACCGCATTATAACTATTATTATATTTTTATTAATAATATAATTATTTATTTAAATATTAAAAAAGATTATATAATATAACTGCAGACTATTTTTAAACTATTTTAAAGCTATTAAATATTTTTATTTTTAAAAAAGTCGTTTTTAAAAGACTTTTTAATTAAATTATTAAAATTTTAAATAAATATGTTTAGCATATTTATTACTACTAAAAAGCTAAAAACGTTTTAAAACCTTTAATTTTTTAATTAATTAAAGGCTTTAAAACGATACTTAGGTAATAATACCTTTTTATATACACTTTTATTATACTATGCTAAGTGTTTAAAGCTATTTTAAGCATAAAAAACAGCGTTATTAAATAAAGGTTATAAATTAAAACAAATTATTATAAGCAATCTTAATAAACGCTAAGCTTATTATTATAATATAATGTTTAAACTTATTAAAATAAAAAAAGCATTATTTAAAGCTATATAAAATTTTATTTATATATATAACATTTTATATAATTACGACCTAGCTAAGACGTTATTTATATAAGTTAATGCTTTTTTAAAATACAGTTTTAACGTTATAATATTTTATATTTAAAATAAATACTAATAAAAACTTAATATTATAATTTTTAATACCTAAATGCTACCGATAATATTTTTAAATTAGTATATTTTTAGCGTAAAAATAAAATATAAACCTTTAAAAATAAAGGTCGCTTATATTATTTAAGCTTATAAACGTTTTTAAATAATAATTAAAATATTTTAAAATCTAGTTATAGTTTTAATAAACTATTCGGCTATTAAAAGTATTATAAACTAAACTAATATTAATATAGCATTAATTAAAAAAGCAAACAAGCGTTTTTTTAATATATCGATTTATTTATTATAGTATAAATTATAAATATATTATTTGCTAAAAAAGTTAAACTTTATTCGTAATATATTTAGCTATTTTAAAGCCGTTATTAACAAGCTAAATAAAAATAATAAAATTAAACGGTTTAATAAAAAACCGGTTTTTAATTAAATATAAACTATAATAATAATTAAAAAAGTTTTAAAAGCTATAATAAATTTAACGGTTTAAAATAAAATTATCGCTAATTATTAAAAAAACTTTAAATATAAAGCAATATTAAAAGGTATTTATAATAATATTATAAAAAAATTTAATAAAAATATTAATAATTTTTTTTAACTCGGTTATTTTTTTATAATAATTAAAAAGCTTTTATATAATATTAACCGCACTGGCATATATAGGCTATATATACTAAAGGTATAAAAAACGAACTTTTTTTATATAGCATATAACGATAAATATTATTTTAGTTAATAATATATAATAAAAAAATTAAATAGTTATTTAATTACTTTTAAAATTAAAAAAATAATTTTATATATTAAACACTGCAATAAATATAAAATTTATATAATAAATAAAAATAAACTATATAAAAATTATTAGCTAATCCGACTATAAAATACTCGGCTAATAAAAATAATTATAATAAACTTTATTATAAAACTTTTTAAAACATTTTTAGCTAATATTTTTTAATAACTAAAAAGGCATAATTATTATAATATGCTAATGCTAGTTATTTATACTACCTTTAAGCGATTTTTATTTATTTTCGAAAATACGACGTATACTATAAAAAATTAAAGCACGGCTTTAGCAAAGCAATTATTATTATTAAATTAAAGCGTACTTACTGGTATTATTTTTAATTAAAACCGTAAATTTACTTTTAATTTTTAAAAAGGTATTTAAAAAACTTTTAAAGCTTAGCTATTAATAACGACGGTATATTACTTTTAAAGCGATAGTTTATTTAAACGTAAAAATTAAATAGTTAAAATTGCCATACGTTATTATTTTTTTATATATTTAGATTATATTTAAATAGACCTACTGTTAACATTATAATAAAACTTTAATAGTGTATACTTTAATATAATAAAATTATTTATATATAAATAATTATTTAAATTTAAATTATTTGGTTTTAATAATATATTTATTTAAATTAATACTTTAATATATAAAAACATGCGATTTTTTTAAAAATATTTCCGTAAAAACATAAAAATAACTATAGATTTTATATCAGCTAAAGCTAAAAAATACTATAACTGCAAACATAAGCTTATCGAATTTAATATAAAAAATAAAGTATACTTTTGCTTTTATTAAGGCTATTATTTACTTAAAAAACCTTTAAAAAATATTTTTAGCAAAAAATAAAGCTTTAAAAAATAAAACGACGTGTTAAACCATTAGCTTATAAAATCGATTTACTAAACACTTTTAAAATTTATTTTATAATTTTAATCGTTTATTTATCTTTTAAACGGCAAAAAAAAAATTTATTTTATTTATCTGTTTTAGCACTAGGCTTTGTTATAAATAACTAACCTAATTTTAAAAGTAAAGCTAAAAACTTTTTTAAAATTAAAATTATTTTAAAGCACCGACTTAATTAATAAAAAGATAAATTTAAATACCTAATTAAATAAAAAGGATACGGTTATAAAAATAACTGGTAGCGTTTTAAATAGCAGTTATATAAATTTAAAAACTTAGTTTAAAAGTACTAAAAATGTAATAGCGAAAAACCGCTAATTAATATAGTAGCAAAAAAAAGGTAAAGCTTTTTACTAAACGATATAAACGATTTAAAAAAGCAAAAAACTAACGTTTGCTTTAAATTAATAAATTAATATAACCGTTAATTTTATAATAATAACCTATATTATTAAAGTTAATAACTTTTTTTTATACCGCGGCATTTAATATAAATAAATAAAAAGACTTTATTATTATAAGGTTATAAACCTATTAAATACCTAAATATATAAATAAAACGAGAAGTTTTATTTATAGATTAAATAAAAAGGTAAGCTTTTAAAGGTTTATTTTTACTTTAAACCTTATAAGTTTAGACTTTTTAATTTATATCTCGATATCTACACTTAAATACGGCACTACCTTTAGTAACCCATATTAAATACGCTAATAGCAATTTTTTTAAAAAAAAAAGCTTATATAGACTTTATTAAATTTAACGCGCGAGCTATTATATTTTAATTATTAGCTATATTATTTAAAAATAAAAAAAATATTTTAATTATAGTGAATAATTTAATTTATATAGCGCTTTTGCTAATAATATTATATTTTTTATAAACTTTTTTAAAATTAATTAACTTTTAAATATAAGCTATATTAGCACAGTTTTGCCTGCTTTTTTTAATTTAATATCCCGCCGTTAACTATTAATTTTTTTTTATAACTGCTTATTTTTTATATAGTTATATATATCTGTTTGCTAATATAATACTATTTTTTTAATAACTATTTTAATTATAATATATTTATAATAAAATAGCGGGGCTATATTTATATTATATGCACTAATAAAATTTATTATTTTAAAATTAAATTATTATTTAATTAGCTATTATATATGCTATATTTTAAATTTTTATATAAATCGCTGGTTAAAAAATATAACAGTTTAAAGCATTAAGCTAATATAATATCAATATATGCATAAAAAGCTACTACGTATAAAAAACGAACTATATGCTTTATACGATATTAATAAAAATAACGTTAAGTTTAAAAATAGTTATTTTAAAAATAAAAAAGTTTTTTTAACGCTATACGTTATATACTAGCCGCTTTAAGCTTAGCTTGTTAACGCCGAAAGCATTTTTTAATGCTCGCTATAAACTAAAAAGTAGTTATTTTAAAAATAAAAAATAAAAAAGTCGGCGCGCAGGCTATTATATTTTAATTATTCATTTAACTAAAAATAAAAATAAGCAAAAAAAAATATTTAAATATAAAAGCTATATAATTTAAAAATTAAAAAGTATTTTAGCTATAGGTAATAATTTAACTTATATAGCGCTTTTATTAATAATGTCGTATTTTTTACGAACTTTTTTAAAGTTAACTTTTAATTAATCGGCAATAATAAAAAAACGCTTAAAAAATTAAACATAAAGTAATGCTAGTCTAGCGCTAAAAATACTATTAATATTAACTTATGCGCTTAATAATAAAATTTTATAATATATTTATAATAAAATAATAAAGCTATATTTACATTATATGCACTAATAAAATTTATTATTTTAAAATTAAACTACCGTTTAATTAAATATTATATATGCTGCTTTATTATATATTATAATTAAAATTAGCTTTATGCTAAAATAGTATATAAAAAGTGCTAACAAAGTAATTATAAAATAAATTAATATTAACTAAGTAAAATAAAACTTTATTATTATTATTTATAATTTTAATATATTAATATATATAGCAGACTTTTTAGTTAAATTATAATAGCAGATTTAAAAAAGTAAAAAGTTTTATTAAGCGGTATACGTTATATGCTAGCCGCTTTAAGCTTAGCTTATAAATATTAAAAACATTTTTTTAACGTTTATATTAAATATACGGCTAAAAAACTAGCAATTATAAATATTATAGTTTAATATTATAATTTAAACTATAAAATAAAAAACGGTTATTTTAAAAAAAAAAAAAAGCTTTTTTTGCTTTATAATATATTTATATTATTTTTAAAAAAAAAAGTTTATATAAACTTTATTAAACTTTGCGCATAAGCTATCGCATTTTAATTATTAGCTATATTATTTAAAAATTAAAAAATATTTTAGCTATAGTTAATAATTTAATTTATATAGCGCTTTTATTAATAATATTATATTTTTTATAAACTTTTTTAAAATTAGTTAATTTTTAAATATAAGCTATATTAGCACAGTTTTATTTGCTTTTTTTAATTTAATATTTTATCGCTAATTATTTTTTTTTTATAACTGCTTATTTAAAAATAAAAAGTTTTATTACGCGCTATATATTATAAACTAGCTGTTTTAAAATTAGCTTATTAATATAAAGCGTATTTTTTTAACGTTTATATTAAGCATAAAGCTAAAACACTAATAATTATAAATATTACGGTTTAATGCTATAGTTTAAGCTATAAAATAAAAAGCAGTTATTTTTTTAAAAAATAAAAAAGCTTACGCCGACTTTATTAAATTTAGCGTGCAAGCTATTATATTTTAATTATTAATTTAATTAAAAATAAAAATAAGCAAAAAAAAATATTTAAATATAAAAGCTATATTATTTAAAAATTAATAAATATTTTAGCTATAATTAATAATTCGACATTTTATCGCTAATTATTTCGCTATTAATTATTTTTTTTTTATAACCGCTTATTTTTTATATAATTATATATATTTTTTTATAAATATAATAATATTTTTATTATATAAAATATATTTATTAAAATTTTATAGCAGCTATATAATAAATATAGCTAGCAGTTTTTTTATATTTTAAATTTTTTTATAAATCGTTAGTTAAAAAATATAATAATTTAAAGCACTAAGCTAATATAATATTAATATATATATAAAAAGCTACTACATATAAAAAACAAACTATATATTTTATATAATATTAATAAAAGCAATAATAAATTTAAAAATAATTAAGCTATAATTAAAATTTTAATATAAAAAGTTATTTATATTTATATTTTTATATAAACTAATAATACTTTTTTATTATATAAATTTAATTAATAATAATAAAAAAACGCTTAAAAAATTAAAAATAAAAAAATGCTAATTTAGCACTAAAAATATTATTAGTACTAGCTTATGCGCTTAATAATAAAAAAGTTTTATAGCAGTGCTATTATATATTTTATATTAACCGATATTATAAATAGCTATTTTAAAATTATTAATAATAAGCTATAAAATTAGTTTTATAGCGAGATAGTATATAAAAAATGCTAGCAAAACGGTTATAAAATAAATTATAATTTATAATATTTTTTTTATTTTATTTTATTTATTAAATCGAAATTATATACTAAAATAATAATAATTAAATAAAAATATTATAATAAATGCTAACTATAAGTTTATATTTAAATATAATATACTAAAGCTATAATTAAAAATATATAGTAAATAATATATTTTATAGTGCTAAAAGCGCATTATATAATAAATATTAAGCTAAACTATATTTAAGTTTTATTTACGATTTAAATAAAATAACAGCTAAAGTTTATAAAAAAACTTTTTTTTATACTTTAATAAAATAAATAAACGTGTTTAATATAATTAAAAATTTAAAAAATTTAATAAAATATATAAATTTTTTATATAAATAAAACAGGTTTTTTTTAAGCTAATAATTAACTTTAATTAATATAAACATATTTTCGCTATATTAATTTTTTTTATCTTTTTACGTTTATTAAAGCAAAAATAATAAAATAAATATAGCCGCTTTTTTTTTATATAAAAAAATGCTTAAATAATAGCGTTTAAAAATTATAATTAATAAATAAACTTTTAGCCTGTAATACCCGCTTTTTTTATATTATTATTATAATACCTGCTATTGCCTTTTTATTATATAAATTTAATTAGCAACAGTAAAAAAATGTTTAAAAAATTAAAAATAAAAAAATATTAGTTTAGCGCTAAAAATACTATTAATATTAGCTTATATATTTAATAATAAAGTTTTATAATATATTTATAATAAAATAGCAAAGCTATACTTATATTATATATATTAATAAAATTTATTATTTTAAAATTAAACTATTATTTAATTAAATATTATATATATTGCTTTATTATATATTATAGCTAAAATTAGCTTTATAATAAAATAGTATATAAAAAATGCTAATAAAGCGGTTATAAAATAAATTAGTACTAACTAAACAAAGTAAAACTTTATTATTATTATTTATAATTTTAATATATTAATACATATAATAAACTTTTTAAACAAACGGTTATAATAGCAGACTTAAAAAAATAAAAAATTTTACTAAGCGGTGTACATTATGCGCTAGCCGCTTTAAGCTTAGCTTATTAATATAAAGTATAGTTTATTTAGTGTATTAAAGTTGCAGTTAATAAAAATCGGTTGGTCGGGTCTAACGCTTATATTAGCCGTTTTAAAGTTAGCTTTTAAAAATAAAAGCTCTTTTTATACCTGGTTTAAAAGGGCCTCTAGTGCAATAATTAGGTAAAATTATTAGCGTTAAATGCTTGTTTAAAAGGTAAGCATTTAGCACTAAAAAAAGAGTATATAAATTAATTTATAATAGCCCTTTTTTATTAAAACTAAAATAACTAAGTTTTAAAAATAAAAATGATTTATAAAATATATAGCTAAAGTATATACTTACGTTTTATATAAATATATATTAAAGTTTACTTTACTGTTTTTAAATAACGTATAATATAAATAAAATAATAACATAAGTAAATTAACAACTTTTTTTTCTTTTATATATACTATTTTTATTTACATTTTTTTTAATAACGCATAATAATGCGCTCCTAAAACGAAGAAAACGTGCAGCTTGTATTTTAAGCTTTTATATAAAATAAAAAATTAACTGTCAATTATGTAGTAAAAATTTACAATATTTTTTATATAACTTTTTATAATTAATAGCTCGGTATACTTATATAATAAATAATAGCACCACTATAGCGAAAATTAATAGAATATAAAAAGCAAACCATTATATAATATATAATAAACCTAGTTTTATGATCGTTTTTTTTTTAGTTAAACGGTGTTAAAGATATAGCGAATTTCTTTCTATGCGTATGTAATGCAACCGCGGTTGGCATTAATTAGGCCTTAAACTTTATATAACGATAACTTAACCTTTAAACGCGTTTTTATTAAAGAATCGATTATTAGCAAGTTTTCTATAAAAATCCCGATATGTATTAAAAGTGGTATGCCTTTATATAACTAATAATTATTAAATTTAGTATTTTTAAAGAGAATATTTATAACTTTAATAAAACCGGCTTTATAATAAGCAAAGTAGCGTTTAAAATGGTTATTATAACCTCCGACTAGCATAGATAACCAAAATTTATATATATAGGTAATCGGGAATAATTATTAGTAATTTAAAATGTTAGATTATATGGCTTTATAATCCTTTTATATATTATTTTAGCAGTAAAAAATTATTTTTTATTATAGTATAAAAATAGCAATTTATTATCCGACTAGGTTATTATAATAATAAAAAACGGCTAAATAATAAATAAATAAGGTTTTAATTAGATTTAGCATTTTAATAAATATACTGCACGTTATATAAAAGGTGTTTACTGCTTTTTAATTTTTAACGGCTATAAAAGCTACTATTTTATTAAATTCGAGTTATACACTAAAAAATATAAAATTATTATTTTTTATATGCCTGCTTATTTATTATATTGTTTTTAGCTTTTTAATGTTAGTTATTTTAGCTTATTAAAACGTATATATATAAAAAAAATTAATAAATTAGCCCGGCTATATATTATGTATATTTTAAAAAAAGATTTTTTTGCCGCGTTTTATAAAGCGTATAAAGCTTTTATAACTAAATCGAATATTTAAAAAAGTTTTTAAAATGTTAGATTAGTTTTATATAATTTAAATTATATAATTTTATAGCTTAAAACGAAATTATTAACTAAAACGCCGTTTAAATTGTCGTTATCGGCTAAAAGATACTTTTTTTTTTAGCAATCGCAGACCTTATATAATATTAAAAATGTATAATTTTAAGCAAATTATATTAAAAAAAAAGTCGTATAATATTAAAATAGCTTGCCGAAAGAAATTTTAAAAACGGTTAACTAAATTATAAAAAATATAACTATGCTTATATATAAAGTTTATTTATTAAAAAAAAAAAATGCTGTATTTTGTACGGCTAACTATAAACTTAGCTAATATTGCTATATAAAAAATAAATATATTTAAAAAAAAAGATTTCTTACTATATAAAAAAGATAAAATATTAAGACAGAACAGGCTATAAATGCGCAAATTTTGTAAAAAGTATATATAGGTAGTCGTTGTATAAAAGGTGGTCTAACGCGCATATAACGATATAAAATATGCGGCGAGCTTAGGCATAATATACGTATTTATTAAAACGCTATAAAAACGTCTAGCGAAAATATATCTAATTAAATTTAATTAATTTAATACGTTATAATTAAATTATTTTAGTTATATATATAAAAATGCTAAAAAGTTATTATTTTACTTATGTTATTATTTTATTTATATCGTACGTTATATTATTTACTGCTTATTAATATAATAAAATGTTTTTTTATTATAGTTTTTATTTATATTTCTTTTTAACTTATTTATATATATAATATTATATATAATTATTTTTAATTTAATTATTAAACATATTTAATTTTATTATAAAAATATTTAAATTATATTATAATTATATTTTAACCGTTTTTTTATACTTTTTTATTTAATATAATAATATTAAATATTTACGCCGACGCGATCTATAACTTTAATATTATTTTTTTTATAAAAAAGCGCTAAACTAAGTTTTATTTATTTATAAACATTTAAAATTTTATTAAAAATAATGCTGCTTTTTAATACTATGCCACTTTTAATTTTTAATAAAATCTTATTTATTAAATACTTATTAACTAAATAAATATTTTTTTAAATATATATTAATATTTTTATTAACTTTTATATTTAAAGCTAAAAAAATATATTATAACAGCTTATTTTTATTTTTAATATATCGCGTTTTAACCGGCAAGCTATTTTTATTAATTAAAAAATTAAAATTAAATAATTTTATTATACTGCTAATATTTTTAAAATGCTAAAAACATTATTTATTAAAATTATATTTATTATTTTTATTAAAACATTATAATTATTTAAAGTTTAAAAGCTATAAACTTAAATTTAATATAATATATAACGTTTATTTTTTTTTTAAAATGCTATAACCCTGGTATTTAAAAACGCATATATAATATAATATATATATAAATATATTAAAAATAAAACATGCTTATATATACTTATTAAATTATTTATATATATTAAAATTATATTTAAATTAAAAATATAAATTATTAAGCTTAGAGCTTATATAAAAAAAGTTACCATATAAACTAATATTATAATATATATAATATAAATAAAATATTATTATAAACTAGTTAATATAATATGCCGTAAGGTGCAGTACGAAAGTAGTGTTATAAGTTTAAAATAAAAAATGTAAATTTAAAAAAAAAGCTCTGCAAAGCTCTTTATAAAGAAAAGACCTTAGTAGGGCTAAAAGTGGAGACATGGTTTTTATTTTATTTATTTAATCTATATAAAGACTAGTAAAAAATATAAACTTTAAAAAAAGGTTTTTCTAAGATTTTTTATTAGTCCGTATTAAATGCCGCGGCATATAAAAAAGTTATTAACTTTAATAATAGTTAATCTATCGATTAATAAGTTATATAAAGTTTTTATAAAGTCGACCACGACTTTATTTAGTTAATTTAACTAATAACTTTTTAAAAAGTAAATTAAGTCGGCCGTTATAGCATTATTAATATTTTTTTACTAATTTTTTAAAGTTATATAATTGCTATTTTAATTTTTATTAATTATTTTTATAATTATATCTTTTTTATTTAATTAAATATTTATATATAGTTTTTATATAATTTAAATAATATTTTAAAAGCAATTTTATTTTAAAAAAGTTTTTTATTTTATTAAAGTCTTTTTAATTATTAATAATTAGTTTAAGCGTAAGTACCGTATAATAAAAAAAATCTTTTCTATACATGCTAAAAAATAAATATACTATAAAAATAATTAAATATATATCGAAAGTTTTAAAAAGTTTTAATTTATAAGCTAGTTAACTTATTTTTCGCTTTATTTTTTAAAGGCCGGCTTTTTATTATAAGTATTTTTTTAAAAGCCTGCTTAATAAATAATAGCCGGTGTATAATTATAAATATATTTAATTTTTTATATTAAATTTTATTAATTTATATTTTTTATTATAATACCGTTTAGCTTTTACTACTATAAAATTTATAGTTACTTTAGCATTTTTTTAAAAATGTTTTTTTTATAAAGCGAAAGCTATTAAATCCGTTAATTAGTTAAATAAATACGTTATTTAAAGCGGGCAGTTAAAAATTAAATAATTATTTGTGCAGCAATAATTTAATTAAATCCGAATAAGCCGTGTTAAAGTTTTATTATAGCACTAATAAAACGTTAATTTATACTAATTTCGGGTATATAAAAATATAGTGCTAAATTATAATTTTAATAGTTTGGTTTTTTTGTTTAAAAAAACTATTTTTTTATAGATAATAAGCTATAATTATAAATAATTTAGCACTTATAGCTTTTTATAAACTTTATTAAAATTATAATATAAATTTGCAATTTTTATTAAAAATAATACCGCTAAATATATTTTAATTTAATAAAAATAGTTAATATATTAAAATAAAAGCTTAATTTTTAGCGATATATTTTTTATAACCTAGTATTAATAAAGTTCGCTTAAATGCAGCATAAATAGTAAACATTAGCATATTATAAATAAAATAGCTTTTAATTTATTAAAAAGTATAAGCTAATAAAACCTTTGACAATTTAATAATAAAATCGATTTTAATAGTTTTTATTAGCTTAAAATCCTTTAATTATATTAAAGTATAGTTATTATAAAGCTTTTTATAATTAATATTATATACTTTATAACTATTATAATATTTAAAATATTTAAAAACTTTTTAAATTTTATTTATAATAAAATATAGTTTTAGTTTTTATATTATATATTTTTTTTAAAATAGTGCTTATTGTTATATGCTATATTAAAAAACTTATTAAGTTATATATTTAGTATGCATAGTTAATGCTTACTTTTTTTATTTATATTATATAATAGTTTATTTATAATTATAAATAAATAGCCAGGCCGCATAAAGTTTTTAATATTTTTATTATCGTTTTAAAGCGTTTAAAAATCTTTTTAATATTTAAAATCATTTTAATAATTAGCTATTATTTTTTTATATATTATAAAGTCCATAATAGCCTTTATAATTTCTATATTAGGTTTTAATATAATTACTTAGATTTCGTTTAAAACGGGACGTTTATCTATACGCTATACCTTGCTTACATTATTAATAAAGTTAATAACGTTATTTAATTAACTAAATATATTAAGTATAAAGTTTAAACGTTTTAATAAATAGTATACCTATAAACCATATTAAAATAAATAAATTAATATAATAATTAACCGCTTATTAGCTCTGTTAATAAATTTAATATTAAAATTAGTCTGGTTTAAAATATTTTTAATTATTAAATAGTTTATAAATATAATTATTAAATTATATAATGCTTTAATAATAGTGCATAAGCGCTTATAAGCTTAAATAATATATACGACCTCGAGCTTTAAAAGGCCGTACTTTAATTTAAGCTAAAAAAATAAACAATTAAAAAATATAATTAAAAAAATTTAAATACTAGGTATAATAAAACCTAGCTTTTATTTATATTTATTTTTAAAATAAAAAAATATTATCTCGAATTTTTATTTAAAAAAGCTGTTAATTTATATAAAAAAAGTCTTTGCTAAATTATAATAATAAAATATAAAATAAAAACAAATAAAATTTTAAACCGTTTTAAATAAGGCTTTTTTTTTATCTGTAAAGGTATAAATAGTGGACTTATAGTAAGCCTAACGCTTACCCGGATTATTAAAAATAATGCAGCCTAACGCTCGGCCGGCTGTTAATAATTTTATTTTACGCTTTTAAAAAAAAGCAGATATTTAAATATAATAAAGAAATAAATTATAAAAAAAGCTACTGCTTTTAATATATTATTTAAAAAATTTAAAAAAATTAAAAAAATTTAAAATTATAAAATATAGCTAGTTTTTTTTTAGTATTAATATATTTAAAGCGTTAACTTAAAAACCTAATAGTTTAATTAATAAATACCTATTAAAAAACTTTTTTAAAAATAAAAAAATACGCTTATTATAAAAAAACATAAAAATAATATATAAAAAAAAAATGCTTTTTTTTAAAGTCGAAAAATAAAATAATATTATTAATAAACGCTTTATAAAAGTGCTTATACGGTTAGAATAACTTATTTATAAAGCGCTAAATATAAGCCGGCAAATTTTAAAAGCTTATTAATGCGACGGTTAATTTTTCGAATTTTTAAAAGCTAACGATAATAAAACAATTTTAATAGTTTAAATAAACTCCGAATTAATAAAAAAAAAATATAACATTTATTATTATTATATAAGCTTTTTTATATATAAATAATATAATTTTTAATTATAAAAATAAAAAGTAGTTATTTAGTATAGCCACTTTGTTTAAAATGCGTAAATTTATAATAAGTCGAGCTTTTATTTTATTTTTTTACTATAGCTAAATAATAAAGGTTATATATATAAAAAGTGTCGGCTTATTAACTTATTTTATTTTGCCTTGCTTATAAAGCTTATTAAACATTTTATTAATAGCTTATTAATTATAAATGTTTAAAAAATATATTTAAAAGTTTAATTTTATTTTTTATTAGTTATTTATTAGCGGAATTTTTATTTATTTATTTTTAAATATATTAATAATATTTTAATTATATTAAATTTTAAATATTTTATCGAACAGCTAAAATATTTTTTTAATAATAATGTTTTTACCGGTGTAAATTAACTAGCTTTTTAATACTAAACGTTAAAAAGATTTTAATAATATAAAGTTTATATAAATTATTAAAGTCTAGCTTAAGTAGTTAAAAATTATTAATTATAGCAAAAATATTAAAAAAGTCGGTATATATTTCATTTGCAAAGTTCGTAGAAAGATCGCACTATTTATTTATATTAATTATATTATAAAATATTCGCATTAAAGGTAATAAAGCTAAACTTAAAGAAAATTTTATAATATTTTAATAGTTTAATTATATTAGCAATTTTTAGCTTTGCTTTAATAATAAAAAATTCAATAGTTAAAGTTATAAATAATAATTAATTAATATAAAAAGTGTTAAAAAACTAAAAATTATTAAAAAGGTAGATTTTTATATTAGCAATAGCGATATTTAATATTATATTATTAGTGTTAACCGTTTACGCTGCAGCTATATTAGCTATAAAAAGTACCGCTTTAAAAAATAATTTTTAAAAACTTTTAACTGCTTTGTTTATATAAAGGTTTTTGTTTATTATGCCTAGTTTAATGCTTTTAAATACCGTTTTAGCTTTAAAAAACAAATTAGCTATTATAACTATTTTTAATATAATAAATTTTATTAATGCCGCTATTTTGTTTTTATAAATAAGTTTAAATGCGAAATTTTTATTAGCTAATAAAAGCTTATATAATATAAGCATTATAATTAAAGCATTTAAAGCAATAATAACGTTTTTAAATAAAATAACTTTTTATATACATAAGTGCATACATAAAAAGATTTAAAAAAATAATTTAAAGTTATAATTATTAGCAAATATAATTTTATTTTTTAAATAATTAATAATAGCTTTTTTTAGGTTTAAAAAGCTATTACTTAAAAATAAACTAAGTATAAAATCTTTTTTAATAATTTATTTTAATTTTTTTATTTTAAAAAAAACCGGAAATCCGTGCTTATTAAAACTTAATAAATAAAGTATAAACTTTATATACTTAGTATAATAAATATATTTTTTGCTAATACTTTTAACTTTATTTTTATATAGTTTAACCGTATATTTAATTATATTAAGCATATATCGTATAATAAACGTTTAATTAGCTTTAATATTTATATACACTATAATATTATTATTTTTAAACCGGGTATAAATAATAATTTAAAAATATATATAATTATTATTATTATTTTCGGTAATTTTATTAAAATTATAAAGTTTAAACGAGGCTTTATAAATTTTAAACAAAATTTGCTTTTTTTTATTTCCGCTTATAATTATTACTGCAGTAATGACTGTGTTAGAATTAAAGGTATATAAGTCCTGCAAATCTTTACTACATGCTTTAAAATAATAAAATAATGCGTTTTATAAAAAGAAAAAAATATAACATCGCTTATACCTACGTATAGCTGGGTGTATAGGTGGCTTACTTTTAATTCGCTTAGAAACTAGTTTTTTTAATAGCTTGTTTAACTTTTGCGACCGCAAATATATATAATAATTAGTGGTAAGCTCATTGTTTCATTATTGCAACGCCGGTTTTATAAATAAAACCTAAATTTAGCTAAAAATCTGCTATATATTAAAGTCGGCCGTAAATAAGTTTTTTAAAAATAATTTAATATATTTAATAAAGCAAAACATATTAATAAAAACAACTTTATTATTTTTAATAACTATCCCGTCGTTATTTAGGTTTTTTTTATTAAAATTAAATAATTTAATGTCCGATTTTTTTAAATAATTAGATTTTAAAAATAATAATGCCGATTTTTATAGCGTAACACTAACGCTACGATTATTTAGTTTTGGCGGCAAAAAAAAAGAATTATTATTACGTTTATAACGCTATTAACGCGGATTATTATATTTATTATTCGGATGCCCTAATAAACTAAAAAGTTTAAAAAGTTTAAAAAATTTTAAATAAAAGTTAAAATTAAAATAAAGTGGTTTAAAGCTATTATTATTATTAGAATTTTTATTATTAAAAAGCTTTTATTATATAAAATTATATAAAATATTAGCTAATAGGCTATTGCTATTTTTATAGCTGCTTTTATTATTTTTATTATTAAGGTCGTTTGGTATAACAGTAATTAGTTAGCGTTAGTGTATGCTTAAATTATATAAAATAAACCGGCTTTTTATTTTAAAATTATTAATATATCGATATAATATAAAATACTGCGACAGATTATTATAGTATAACTAGCCGTATATTAATAAGACTTTAATATTTAAAACAACATTATTAAAACGAACACTAGGCTATATAAGCGTTAAAATAAGCTTAAAATATTTTTTTAAAACACTGCAGCTATTATAGCTTTTATTAAATTAATTAAAATATTTAATAAAACAAAGGTATAAATAATAGCTAAAGCAAAATCCGGCATAAAGATAATAAAAAATATATAAATATATTAAATAAATAAATTTTTAATTATTTTAAATTTAAATTATAATTTTTAAATATTTTAAAAAACTTATTAAATAATATAATTAAACTTTAATATTAATTATAATAGTATATTAAAAACTAATTAAAATAATATAAATAGCAAAAGCTTTAAAAATAGTTTAATAAAAAAATTAAACATTAATAATTATAATAAAGTTAAATAAATAATAAGTTTAGCTAATTTTTTTTTATTTATATTATTTTATTAATAGTTTTTAAATTTTTTATTTTAAATTTAATTAAATTATTTTTATAAAGTTTTAAAATTAAAAAAGTTTATTATAAACTTTTAAAATAATAAAAAATAATTTATAAAACGTTAAAATTTATATAAACGTTTACGCTATATATTTTTTTTATTAAATAAAATATTTATAATAAAATTAACACTTTTAATTAAAATATTTAATTATTTTTATATAATAAATATATTTTAATTTATTTTTTTATTTTAAATGTTTTATTATTTAAACTTTTTATTTATATAAGCTTAAATCGGCTAGTTATTATTATATTTACTTAAAATAATACCTAATAAATTAAATTTTGCAGCACTGTTTTTAATATTTAAAAAGCCCGGGCTTTTAATAAAGTTTGCACTTATAATAGCCGATTAAGTTAGCCGAGCCGGTAATTAAATTTATAATATTTCCGGCCGTAACTACTAAAATTTAGCACGCTAAAAAAATAGCTTTTTTAAAAAAGGCAAACTTATTAAAGCTAGATTTTAAATATAACAAAGGCTTATTAGGTATTTTAAATTACTTATTATTAATAAGTTTTATTTTTTTTAACTTTAAAGTCGAGTTTTTAACAGTAAAAAAAGTTTTAAAAACTTTAATTTATAATAACTTAATGTTTTAAAATATATTAAAATTGTTTTGCTTTAATATTATAAATTACGCTAATTAAAAAAAGTTAAAAATATATATAAATTTAATTATAATAAATATAAATTAGTAATATTTTATATATAAGCAAAAAAAATATACCGAAATATATAATAAAAAATATAATAAAATATATTATAAGTATATAAAAATATATAAAACCTATAATATAAAGTATAAAAAAATATAACGTTTTTAATTTATAAAATTTTTTATATTTTAGCTATTTATTATTTACTATTAATTAGTTTATAATAATTTTTACACTTATTTATAAATTTAATTTAATATATAATTTAATATTTAAAAATTAAATAAGTTAATATAAAATAAATTATAAAAAGATTTATAATAAAATTATAATAAAAAAGCATTAATAAAATATATTTTATATAAAAAAAAATAATTATAAACGTCGAAATATTTAATACGTATATTAATATTTAAATATAATAAGGTTTTAAATAGCATAACTGCTAACGATATAACGGGTATAAAAGTTTAAATATTAGCTATAGCAAAAAACAATATATATAAAAAAAATAAAAAATATAAAAATTTGCTATAAGCGGAGATTTTAGCGTTAATAATATAAATTTTAGCGTTATAAATTTAAAAAGCCGCAGATTTAGCGACGTGCAGTAATAAATAACTGCTAATGTTTAATAATAAATATAATTAATTGCCGACAGTTAAATTAATTAGTATAATAGTTTATAATTTAATTAAATATATATTACTGCAGTAAAAATTAAAAAACCATTTTAAAAAAGTTATATGCAAAGGCTATTAAGTGTTAAAAAACTAACTTAATAAAAATACCGGTTTTATAAAGGTTTTTAAAAGTTAAAAAACTATTCCGCGGGCGCTTATTTTACCGACAGCAAAAAAAAAAAAAAATAACGATTTTTATAACGCTAGCTATTATTTAATATAATATGCCGTAGGGTATAATATAAAAATAATATTATAAGTCCGAAATAAAAAATATAAATTTAAAAAAAAAGCTTTATAAAGCTTTTTATAAAAAAAACCTTAGTAAGGCTAAAAGTAAAAATGTAGTTTTTATTTTATTTATTTAATCTATATAAAAACTAATAAAAAATATAAATTTTAAAAAAAAATCTTTTTAAAATCTTTTATTAGTCCGTATTATTAGTTTTAATATTTTTTTTAATTTATATAAGCTTGTTAAATAAATTTATTAATAGTTTAATAAAAAGATAATATATTAAAACTAATAAAATAGTTGTTAGCTTTATTTAATAATTATTAAATATAATATAAGCTAAAAATTTTTTATTTATTTATTATTATAATTATATTAATTAAAAAATAAAAAATTAATAATATAAAATAATACGTTTTATATTATTTAATTAAAAAAATATCGTTTTTTTATTTTAGCTATTTATTTTTTTTATTATTAAATTTTTTTTATTTAAAGCTATTTTTTATTAAAAAATTTATTATTAATAAAAAATATATACTTAAAAATTATATAAATAATATTTATTATTTATTTATTAATAATTAAAAATAATATATAATATATAATAAAATAAAGTTTTTATTTTATATTAATTTATTATTAATAATATATTAATAAATAAAGTTTATTTTAAATAAATATTAATTTTTATTTAAATTTTATATATTATTATTTATTAATTTTTTATATTAAAAAATTTAAAAATAATATTATATATTTTATTTATATTTTATAATATATATAAACATTTTTTATTATTAATAATTAAAACGCCGCGTTTTATTATTAATTTAATTATTTAATTTATTTAATATAATAACTAATTATTAACTAGTTTAAATATATATTATATTTTTATAATTTATTTTTAAATATTTATAATTTTTAAATATATTTTTAATATTAAATAAATTAAAAGCATTTTTTATTAAATATAATAGCTGCTTAGTTATAAATATTTATAAAAGTTTTATAAATATTAATTATTTTTAATATATTATTTATAAATAATAAATTCTGCTTTTTTTATTAAAAGCTTAAAAAATAGCTTTTGCTTTATAATAAATTAAAAAATAAAATAATAAAATATATATAAATATATTATATAATATATATATATATATATATATATATATATATATTAATTATTTTATTATAATATATTTAATATATTATTTAATTATTATTAAATTATATAATTATTTGCTTTTATTATAAATAAATAAAGTAATAAAACTTTAATAAAATATAAAGCTTTATAGTTAATATTAATTATAAACATATATAAAAAGCATTTTATTATAAAATTATTTAAATTTAATATTTTTATAATTTAAAAAAAAAAATTATTAATTTATAAATAATTTATAAACGTTTTTAATTAAATTTAACATTTTTTTTATATAATATTTTATAAACTTTAAATTAGCTAAAATATATTATTATATATTTTAATAAATATTTTATATTTTTAAAAATAAATATATAATTATTATT
>MU392358.1:0-25480 GCA_022578495.1 Nemania sp. NC0429 | reverse complement strand
ATTAATATTATATAAAATATAATTATATTATTAAATTTATTAATTATTTTATATAATTTATTTATTAGTATGTTTTAAATAATTTTTTAATATTTATTTAAATTTTAATATATAATATTATTTTTAATTTTAAAAACTTAATTATTTTTTATATATTATTTAATACTAATTATAATTATAAATTTAAGCTATAAAGTTATATTAACATTATTTATAAATAAGCTGTTTATAAAAATAAATACTTTTATATATTTAAGTTTAAATAATATAAAAATTAATTTTTAGCTAGCGTTTTTAATTTATTAGCGGATTTTATTATTTAAAAATTTAATATTTTTTTTTTAATTTTATAATTTAAACTATAACTAAAAAATTATATATAGCTTTTAGTTAGCAGATATTATTAATATATATACTTTTTATATATTAAGCTATATATTATTATATAGCGTTTTTTATATAAAAATCGATTTTTATTAATTAATTTTTTAATTTTTTTAAGTTAATATAATATAATTTTCGTTTAATAAAGTGACTTTTTTACTGTTAAATTTAATTAAATAGTTTATATAAAAGGCTTTTTTAAGCTTTATATAAAACTTTGCCCGGTTAAGCTTTTATTTTTTTTAGCCGAAAATTTAAAAGTTATAAAGCTAAATATATTATCTATTTATAAGCTGGTTATACTAAACTTTTTAATAAAGCCTTTAGTATATAATAAATAAAAGTTATATATAAAAACGGTTATTTTAAGTTTTTTATAATAATGTTAATAATAAGTTTTAAACTAATATAAATTTAATTTTATTAATTTATATAGTAGCTATATAATTTATAAAATTATACTTTTAAAATAGCAAAATTTAAGTTTAGCTAATAATTATATAAAAATTATATATAATAGCTTATTTTTTAGCTATATATAAGCTTAAATAATATTTTAAAAATTTTTAATAATATTAAAGTTATATATAAAAAAAAATTTTAATATAAATAATAATCGCTAGCTTATATATAAAATTATTAACGACTAGGTTAATATAATTTTTTTGTTATATTATTATATTTTTATATAATTAGTTTAAACTTTTTATATAGTTAAATCGTTTTTTTTATATAAAATATAATTTAAAAATCCGAATTTTATTATATTTTTTAAATATATATTTTATAAACTAAAATATTTTTTTATATAATAAAATTATTAATTTTTATTATATTTGACTTTTTAAATAAAGCTTTTAGTATATTAATTATGCTATTATTTTAAAGCTTAACTGCTAGTTTATACGCTTATTTTTTTTTATAAAAATAAAAGTATATAAAAGTATATAAGCTTATTATATATAAGTGTTTGCTATAATTTTTTAAAAATGTTTTTATTTTTTTTATATAGCTAAAGGTTAAATAGTTTAAATATTATTTATATTAGTTTTTTATTTTATTATTGTTTTATTTTTTATTATATAATAATACGGTTTAATTTATATATAGCGAAATTTTATCGGTTTATTTACCGTTTTAATAATAATATTAATGCTTTTAATAAATTAAATATTATATAAACTATTTTTTTTTATATTATATTAATATTTTATTTTAAAATAAAAATAAAAATGTTTTATATAAAAATTTATTATGCTTACAAACTGCTTAGTTAATTTTAACTTTTATATATTTATTATATAATATTTTTATTGCTTTTTTAATTACTTTAGCTTTTTATATAATATTAAATAAAAATAATAAGTTTTAATTAATTTAAAAATATGCTTTAAATATAAAAAATATAAATATAACACCGTTAAATCCGGCGGTATTATTTAGCGTTTTAATTATTATTTATAAAATCGACTTTAGTTTTATATAATAGCTTAATTTAGCTTTTAATATATTATATATATATTAAAGCAGTTTATATGCTTTTTCGATTTTATTAATAGCTTAATGCGCTTTAATAAATATTTAGCGGCATTATATGCCGGTAATTTTAATATATTTTTAAAAAATTTTAAAAATAAAGTTAGTTTTAAAATTATATATAATTAAATTTAAAAGCCTTTAGTATATATTAATTTAATATTTATAAAATATTTTTTAAATATTATATATAAATATTAATTTAAAAAAAGTCGCTATTTAAAACTTTATTATAGCGTTAATAATATATAATATATAGCAATTATTAATTTATATAATATTAATTATTATATCTTCGTTTTTAATATAAAAAGGTATGACTAAAGTAAAACAAAGGTCTTTTTTACTTTAAAAAATTCTTTTTGCTACAGATTTTATAGTAGGAAAAATTTTTTATTTAAGCCTAGTTATTATTATCTATTTAAAAAAAAAAATCTATATTAAAAAAATAAATATTATAAGTATTTAAATATAATAATATATAGGTACTAGCATATTAATACCCTCTGCCTTACTTTATTTGGCCACTTAAAGCTTTTAATTAGCTAAATTATATTTAGCTTTTTTTATTATTATTATAGTTATAGTAGCATAGCTGGAGTAAAGGCAGTTTTTTGCTGCCTTTTTTATAATATACTAAGTTAACTATAATATATTTAATTAACTATAATATACCTAATTAACTATAATATACCTAATTAACTATAATGCACCTGTTTTGCTATAATGTACTAAATTTAATATTATATGCTAAATTTTATATAATATATTAAATTAACTATTATATATTAAATTAACAGTTAAATTAATTATTAAATAATAAATTAACTAATTAAATTAATTAATAGATTATATAATAAAAAATTCTATTTATTTAACCGCTGGTTTATTTAAATATAAAAGTATTTAAATATAAAGCTATTAAATTAACTAATAAATTATATAATAAAAGATTTTATTTTTTTAACCGCTGATTTATTTGTATATAAAGGTATTTAAATATAAAGCTATTTAAATATAATTTTTTAATTTAAACTTTTTTTATATAATAAAATATTAGCAAATATTATAAAAGTTATTAAATTATTAGCGTTTGGCCGGACTATTTATTTTATAAAATTTTTTTATTAATATAATATTTTTTAAACCTATTTTATAATAAAAGCATTTTATATAATAAAGTTATTATAGTATAAACATTACTTTTAAAGCTTTAATAAATAATTTTTAAGCTTTAATAGTGCTAACTTTTATTATTTTAAAAAATATATAAAATATTTTAACATATTTTAAAAAATATTTTAAAGCTAAAAATTATATTAATATATTTTAAAAAACGCTTTAAAGCTAAAAGCTATATTAACTTAAAATAGTTATAAAGTCCGCTATTTTAATTTTATGCTAACAATAAGCTTAAATAATATAAAAATTATTATATTATAAACTATATAATAGTAAATAATTATTGCTATTTTAAATATAATTATTATTATTTTAAGTGCTAAATATACTTTTTAACTTAAAAATTTAAACAAAGTTTTTAGTTATAAATAAAGCATATAAAGCCTTAGTGCTTTAGCTAGCAAATGCTGTTTATTTTTATTTTTTATTTTTATAGCTATTAAAATTTAAATAATAAAAAATATCGCCGTTATTAATATTAAAGTTTTTATATATTTTAGCTATAATAATTAATTAGGCGCTAATAGCTATACTGCCGGCAATGCCAGCTTTAATATTTAATTAATTATTATAGTATTATTTTAGTCGGCTTTAAAATAAATTAGCTAATATATTAAATATATAAATTTATTTTATATTAATTTTTTTATGCTAGCATTTAAAAATATAAATTAATATAATAATTAAATATTAATTATAAAACTAATTATATAAATTTTTTTAAATATATAATATTTAGCGGCTATAAAAACTTATTTTTTATTAAAAGTTTTTTTAGCTTTAAAAGTAGCTAGCTTTAGCTTATTTAAGGTGTTAAAAATGCTAGCTTTTTTTAGCCGGCCACTTTTAAAGTATAAAGTGCTAAAAATAGCAAAAAAAAAGCTATTTTAAAAAAATAAAAAATAAAAAAATATAGATATAAAAAATAAAAAATAAAAAAACGTAGAAATAAAATATATAATAAATAAAAAAAAAATAAAAAATAAAAAATAAAAAAATATAAATATAAAAAATAAAAAATAAAAAAATATAGCTTTTTAACTGCTTAACTGCAACTGCTATAGACTGCTATTATAATATACTAAATAAACTATAATATATTTACTTTATTATAATATATTTATTTACTTTATTATAATGCACCTACTTTATAATAATATATTTATAATATACCTTTTTATTTTATTATAATATATTTATTTTACTGCATTATATTAAATTTAATACTATACGTTAGATTTTATATAATATATTAAATTAATTATTATATAATAAATTAATAGTTAAATTAGTTATTATATAATAAACTAACTAATTAAATTAATTAATAGATTATATAATAAAAAATTTTATCTGTTTAACCGCTAATTTATTTAAATATAAAAGTACTTAGGTATAAAGCTACTAAATTAATTAATAAATTATATAATAAAAAATTTTATTTTTTTAACCGCTAATCTACCTAGGTATAAAGGTACTTAGATATAAAGCTATTAGATTAATTAATAAATTATATAATAAAAAATTTTATTTTTTTAATTATTAATTTATTTAAGTATAAAGGTATTTAAATATAAAGCTACTTAAGTGTAGTTTTTTAATTTAAACTTTTTTTATATAATAAAATATTAGCAAATACTGCAGAGGTTATTAGGTTACCGGCGTTTAGCTAAAACGTTGTTAATATTTTCTAAAAGCGGACTACCTGCCTTATAAAACTTTTTTGTTAATATAATATTTTTTAAACCTATTTTATAATAAAAGCACTTTAAATAGCAAAATTATTATAATATAAACATTATTTTTAAAACTTTAATAAATAACTTTTAAGCTTTAATAGCGCTAATTTTTATTATTTTAAAAAATATATAAAACATTTTAATATAGTATATATAGCGCTAATTTATAAGCTACCGCTTATACTAGCTGTTTTATATTTAGCCTATTAATGCTAAAAGCATTTTTTTAATATTCGCATTAAATATAAAGCTAAAAAATTAATAATTATATATGTTATAATTTAATGCTATAGTTAAAGCTAAAAATATTTATTAATATTTATAATTACTAGTTTTTTATAACTAATGTATTGTTTAAATAAAAGCAGCAAACCTTTATAATAAAAATAAAAATAATTAAAGCTATATATAAATATTAATAAAAAAACAGTTTAAAGCTTTAATTAAATATTAATTTTATTTAATAAACTAAAAATTTATTTAGCTATAATTAGTATTTAGTTTAAGCTTTAAACTAATTTTTTATTAATATTTATATATAGCTTTAATTATTTTTATTTTTATTATAAAAGTTTGCTACTTTTGCTTAGGCAATATATTAGTTATAAAAAATTAGTAATTATAAATATTATAGTCTAATGCTATAATTAAAGCTATAAAATAAAAAGCAGTTTTTTTAAAAATAAAAGATTTTATTAAGCGGTATAAGCTTGCGCTAGTTGCTTTAAGCTTAGCTTATTAACATTAAAGGCACTTTTTTAACGTTTATTATAAAATAAAAAGCAGTTGCTTTAAAAGTAAAAAAAAAAAAGCTTTTTTTATTTTATAATATGCTAATAATAATTTTTAAAAAAAAAGCTTACGTAAACTTTATTAAATTTAGCGTATAAGCTATTATATTCTAATTATTAGCTATATTATTTAAAAATTAAAAAGTATTCTAGCTATAGTTAATAACCTAACTTATATAACGCTTTTGCTAATAATATTATATTTTTTATAAACTTTTTTAAAATTAGTCGACTTTTAAATATAAGCTATATTAGCACAGTTTTGCCTGCTTTTTTTAATTTAATATTTCGCCGCTAATTATTACTTTTTTTTTATAACCGCCTGTTTTTTATATAATTATATATATCCTCTTGTTAATATAATAATATTTTTTTAATAATTATTTTAGCTATAATATATTTATAATAAAGTAGCAAGGCTATATTTACATTATATGCATTAATAAAATTTATTATTTTAAAATTAAACTATTGTTTAATTAGATATTATATATACTGCTTTATTATATATTATAGCTAAAATTAGCTTTGCGCTAAAATAGTATATAAAAAGTGCTAGCAAAGCGGTTATAAAATAAATTAATACTAACTAAATAAAATAAAACTTTATTATTATTATTTATAACTTTAATATATTAATATATATAATAAACTTTTTAGTTAAATTATAATAGCAGACTTAAAAAAATAAAAAATTTTATTAAACGGTATCCATTATATGCTAGCCGCTTTAAACTTAGCTTATTAATACTAAAGGCACTTTTTAACGCTTGCTATAAACTAAAAAGCAGTTGCTTTAAAAATAAAAAAAAAAATCGGCGCGCAAGCTATCGCATCCTAGTTATTAATTTAATTAAAAATAAAAACAAGCAAAAAAAAATATTTAAATATAAAAGCTATATAATTTAAAAATTAAAAAGTACTTTAGCTATAATTAATAACCTAACTTATATAGCGCTTTTGCTAACAATATTATATTTTTTATAAACTTTTTTAAAATTAACCTTTAATTAATTAGCAATAGTAAAAAAACGTTTAAAAAATTAAAAATAAAAAAATGCTGGTCTAGCGCTAAAAATATTATTAGTACTAGCTTATGCGCTTAATAATAAAGTTTTATAATATATTTATAATAAAATAGCGAAGCTATACTTATATTATATATATTAATAAAATTTATTATTTTAAAATTAAACTATTATTTAATTAAATATTATATATGCTATTTTATTATATATTATAGCTAAAATTAGCTTTATAATAAAATAATATATAAAAAGTGCTAATAAAACAGTTATAATATAAATTAATACTAACTAAATAAAATAAAACCTTATTATTATTATTTATAACTTTAATATATTAATATATACAGCAAACTTTTTAATTAAATTATAATAGCAGACTTAAAAAAATAAAAAATTTTACTAAGCGCTATATATTATGTGCTAGCCGCTTTAAAATTAGCTTATTAATATAAAGCGCACTTTTTTAACGCTTATATTAAATATAAAGCTAAAAAACTAGCAATTATAAATATCGCAGTTTAATGCTATAGTTAAAGCTATAAAATAAAAAACAGTTATTTTAAAAATAAAAAAAAAAAAAGCTTTTCTATTTAAAAAAAAGCCTACGCCAACTTTATTAAACTCGGCGCGCAGGCTATTATATTCTAATTATTAATTTAACTAAAAATAAAAACAAATAAAAAAAATATTTAAATATAAAAGCTATATTATTTAAAAATTAATAAATATTTTAGCTATAGTTAATAATTTAATATTCTGCTGCTAATTATTCCGCCGCTAACTATTATTTTTTTTTTATAACCGCCTATTTTTTATATAGTTATATATATTTTTTTGCAAATATAACGGTATTTTTATTATATAAAATATATTTATTAAAATTTTGCAGCGGCTATATAATAAATATAATTAGCAGTTTTTTTATATTTTAAATTTTTATAAAAATTATTAATTAAAAAATATAATAATTTAAAACATTAAGCTAATATAACATTATTATATGTATAAAAAGCTACTATATATAAAAAATAAACTATATATTTTATATAATATTAATAAAAGCGACGCTAAGTTTAAAAATAACTAAGCTGTAGTTAAAATTCCGGTATAAAAAATTATTTGTACCTACGCTTTTATATAGACTAATAATACCTTTTTATTTTATAAATTTAATTAGTAGCAGTAAAAAAACGCTTAAAAAATTAAAAATAAAAAAATGCTAGTTTAACGCTAAAAACACTACTAGTACTAGCGCTTAATAATAAAAAGGTCTTACAGCAGTGCTATTATATATTTTAAATTAACTAATATTATAAATAATTATTTTAAAATTATTAATAATAAGCTATAAAATTAATTTTATAATAAAATAGTATATAAAAGGTTTTAGCAAGACGGTTATAAAATAAATTATAATCTGCGGTTTTTATACGCTAAAACAGTAATAACTAAATAAAAATATTATAGCAGGCACTAACTATAAGTTTATATTTAAATAAAAATAAAACTAAAATAATATACTAAAGCTGTAACTAAAAATATATAGCAGATAATATATTTTATAGTGCTAAAAGCACATTGTGCAGCAAACACTAGGCCGGACTATATTTTAGTTTTACTTATAATTTAAATAAAACAGCAGCTAAAGCTTATTAAAAAAATTTCCTTTACGCTTTAATAAAGCAAATAAATATGTTTAATATAATTAAAAATTTAAAAAACTTAATAAAATATATAAATTTTTTATATAAATAAAATAAGTTTTTTTTTAAGCTAATAATTAATTTTAATTAATATAAACATATTTTTGCTATATTAATTTTTTTTACTTTTTTATATTTATTAAAGTAAAAATAATAAAGCAAATATAGCTGCTTTTTTTTTATATAAAAAAATGCTTAAACAACGGCGTTTAAAAATTATAACTAATAAATAAACTTTTAGCCTGCAATATTTGCCCTTTTTATATTATTATTACAGTACCTGCTATTACTTTTTTATTATACAGATTTAATTAGCAATAGTAAAAAAACGTTTAAAAAATTAAAAATAAAAAAATATTAATTTAGCGCTAAAAATATTATTAGTACTAGCTTACACATTTAATAATAAAGTTTTATAATATATTTATAATAAAATAGCAAGGCTATATTTATATTATATGCACTAATAAAATTTATTATTTTAAAATTAAACTACTGTTTAATTAAATATTATATATGCTGTTTTATTATATATTATAGTTAAAATTAACTTTATAGTAAAATAGTATATAAAAAGTGCTAGCAGAGCAGTTATAAAATAAATTAGTACTAACTAAATAAAATAAAACCTTATTATTATTATTTATAATTTTAATATATTAATGCATACGGCAGACTTTTTAAACAGACGGTTATAATAGCAGACTTAAAAAGGTAAAAGATTTTACCAAGCGGTGTACATTATGCGCTAGCCGCTTTAGGCTTAGTTTGTTAATGCAAAGTGCAGTCTATTTAATGTATTAAAGTTGCGGTTAATAAAAATCGGTTAGTTAGGTCTAGCGCTTATACTAGCTGTTCTAAGGTTAGCCTTTAAAAATAAAGGCTTTTTTTACACCTGGTTTAAAAAGGCCTCTAGTTTTATAATTAAATTTATAATCGTTTTTAATTAAAAATTTAAAACGTTTTAGTGCTGCTTTATATATTTAATAATAATAGCAAAACTTTTAAATTTGTTTTAATATAAAAAGCTTTATTTAGTAGCCTGTTTATTTAAACAATATATATAACTTTTTTATATAAAAATAGCTAAAACGCCAATATAATCGCTATAACTTTATTTTAATAAAATAAATAGCTTATTTATATAAGCTAATATTAAAAAATAAATATTTTTATTTATATATAATAAAAACTATAATTTTATTTTTTTATATAATTAAATTTTTTATATTATTAAAATAAATATTAATTTTATTAGCATTTTTTAATAAAAATAAAAACGGCATTAAAATATTTAAAATATAATATATTATTATATTTAATATATTTGCTATTTTAGCAGTGCTAATTATTATAAACAAATTATTTTTATTAAATTTAATATATACACTATTTAAAGTTTAATTAATTTTTATATAAAAATATAATTAAAAATATATTTTTAATTTAATGTTATTAACTTTTAAAAAGTTCGACGCGCTAATATTTTATAGCTTTTTTTAATACTTTATATAATATTAATTATTTAAAATAAATTAGTTAAATAAAGTGTTTATTTTATAGTTTTAAATATTTTTATTTATTATATAATATAAAAATGCCTAGTTTAATAAAAATTAAATTATTTATTTTTTATTTTTATTTTTTAAATTTTTAATATTTTTATTTAAATCGAAGTTTTTTTTATATTTAGTTAAATATATAAAAAAAATTTTAATTAATAAATAGTTTTTATAATATAGCTTATATATATTAAAATATAAATTTTTTATATATTATTTTTTTTAAAAAATATTATTAATTAATTAGCAGCTTTTTTTTATGTATAAAATATTTTTTATTTATATATAAAAGTTAAAGTTAGCTAGGTTAAATAAAAATAGTAAGGATTACTAGGGGTAGTGCCGTATTTAAGTGTAGTAAATATCGAGATGTAGATTAAAAGGTCCGGACCCGTAGGGTCCAGGGTGGAGATAGACCTTTAAGGTCTACCTCCTTATCTAATCTACAGATAAGACTCCACGTCTTATCTATGTATCTAGGTATCTAGTGGGTCCGTGACCTTATAACAGTAGAGTCCCCCTATTTATCCGTATTAAAAAAGCTAAAATTAACTTTTTTTTTACCGCCGGTTATTAAAATTAAAAATTATTATTTAACTTTTAACTTTTTATATAATTAAACTAAATATACTGTTTATTTATATAAAATATATTATTTTTTTATATATAGTGTTTTAGTGCACTATTATTAATAGCAACTTATAAGCATGCTTAAAAATTAAAAAAAAAACCTTTATATATTAGTTTTTAAAAAATTAATGCTATTAATAATTTAAATATACTACGGCATGTTTAAATAATTATTATATTAAGCTAGATTTTATTTAAATAGCTTATACTAAATACACGTTAAGCTTTTTATAGCTTTATTAACATTTTTTTTAAAGCTTTATATAAAATTATTTTTAAATTTTTTAACTTTATATATATAAAAATAATTATAATTTAATCTACTTAATATTAGCTATAATTAGTGTTTATATTAAAGTGGTTATTTAATATATTATATATAACTTTTTAAGTTTATTTTAGTTTAATATAATATATTTAATAATTTTTTATATTATTTTTTAAAATATTTAAAAATATTATATAAAATTCATTTTTTAAAATTCTAAATTAATAGTAAATAATAATAAAAATGCAGGCTTTATTATATAATAAATTATATAGTTTTTTTATATAGTTATTAACTAATTTTTATATTTTTTTAAACATAAAAAATTTATTAATTAAAATAATACTATTTTATATATTTTTTTATTAAAAAAATATTAATATTTTAAAATTTAAATATTAAGTTTAATATTATATAAAATATAAAAATTTTTTAAAATGTTTATAAAAAGTTATAAATAATAATATTAGTACAGTATACTATAAGGTGTATAAAAAGTAGTTATATGAGTCGAATAAAAAATGTAAATTAAAAAGTCCAGGCCGTAGGCCCTCCTATCTAGAGGGGCTTAGTAGGCAGAGTAAAAACCGGAGGTCTCTACTATTTATTTAATTTATATAAGGTCTAGTGTAGTACGTACTGCAAAGGTTATATAAAAGACCTTTTATTAGTCTGTGTTATATGCTAAAGCATAAAAAAAAAGTTATTAACTTTAATAATAATTAATTAATTAATTAATTTCAATCGATTAATTATGCAAAAGTCTTATAAAGGCGTCCACGACCCCGTTTGGTCGCTTTTGCTTTCGCTTAGTCAGTAGTTAACTTTTTTAAAAGCAAATTAAGCCGTCCGCTATTATATAGCTAATACTTTTCTACTAATTTTTTAAAGTTATATAACTGCTACTCCGACCGCTACTAATTATTTTTATAACCGTACTTTTTTTATTTTACTAAGTACTTATACCTAGACTTTATACAGTTAAATTAATGTTTTAATAATATTTTAATTTTAAAAAAGTTTTTAGCTTTGTCTAGGTTTTAGTTATTAAAAATAGGTCTGGGCATAAGTATAGCGCGGTAAAAAGGGTTTTTATTTTGCATGCTAAAAAATAAATATGCTATAAAAATAACTAGGTGTACATTAAAAGTCTTAAAAAGATCTAATTTGTACGCCAAACGGCCAACCTTTTATTTAACTTTCTAAAGGCTAGCCTTTTATTGCAAATATTTTTTTAATAGCTTATTAAAAAAATAATAACTGGTATATAATTATAAATAAACTTTATTTTTAACATTAAATTTTATTAGCTTATATTTTTTATTATAGTATGTTTTAGCTTTTATAGCCGCAAAATCCATTGCTAATTCGGCGTTTTTACATAAGTGTTCCTATATAAACCTAAGGTTTTCTAATTTTTTAAAAAGTTATATAAGCATATTTATAAAAGCGGGTAAATAAAAACCAAAAAGCTATTTATAAAATAATAATTTAATTAAATTAAAATAGGCCGTATTAAGGTTTTATTAAAAAAAAGGTAATATGTCGACCCAGTTAAGCTTAAAATATATAAAAGTGTAATAACAAATCATAATCTCGACCGTTTGGTTTTTACGTTTAAAAAGGCCGTTTTTTTATAAATAATATACTATAGTTATTAGTAGACAAATTTTTATAAATTTTTACAGTCTTTGCTAAAACTTTAATATAAACTTTCGATTTTTATTAAAAATAATACCACTTAAAACACCCTAGTTAAATAAAAGCAATTAATATAACAAAGCTAAAGCCTAGTCTTTAGCGGTATAAATTATATAGCCAGATATTAATAAAAATCGTTTTAACGTGGCATAAGTAGTAGGCATTAATATATTATAAGTAAAATAACCTTTGATTTGCTACAAAGTGCCAGCCGATAGAACTTCTGGCAAGCCTATAATAAAATCGATTTTAATAGTTTTTATTAGCTTAAAATCCTCTAGTTTTATTAAGGTATAGTCGCTATAAAGCTTTTTATAACTAGTATTATATATTTTGCACTTATTATAATATTTAAAATATTTAAAAACCTTTTTAGTTTTGCTAGCAATAGAATATAGCTTTAATTTTTATATTATATGCTTTTTTTAAAAATAGTGCTTATTATCATATACTATGCTAAGAAATTTATTAAACTATATATTTAAAACGTATAAGCAATATTTATTTTTTTTATTTACATTATATAAAAGCTTATTAATAATTATAAATAAATAGCCAGGCTAAAAAATTTTTTTAACGTTTTTATTATTATTATAAAAAGTCTGCAGGATTTTTTAATATTTAAAGTCTTTTTAATAGTTAGCGACTATTTTATTATAAATTATAAAGTTTATAATAGCTTTTATAATTTTAGCATTAGGCTTTAATATAGTTACTTAAATTTTATTTAAAACAAAGCGTTTATTTATCTGTTATACCTCGCCTACATTATTAATAAGGTCGGTTATATTATTTAAATAACTAAAGGCATTAAATATAAAATTAAAACGGCCCAGCAGGTAATATACCTGCAGGCTATACTATAATAAATAAATCGAAGTATTAATTAGTTACTTATTAGCTTTATCTGTTAATCTAATATTTAAATTAGTTTAGTTAAAAATATTTTTAGTTATAAAATAGTTTATAAGTACGACTACCAGGTCGTGCAATGCCTCAATAGTAGTATATAAACGCTTGTAAGCTTATATAATATATGCTACTTTTAGTTCTAATAGGCTATATTTTAACTTAGGCTGTAAAAAAAGTTAACTAAAAAATATAACCGGGAGGACCTAGGTATTAAGTATAACCGAGCTAAGCTTTTATATATAGCCGTTTTTAAAATAAAAAAGCATTATTTTAAACCTTCGCTTAAAAAAGCCGTCGATTTATATAAATAAGGTCTTTATTAGGTTATAGTAATAAAATATAAAATATATATAAATAAGCTTTTAAACCGCTTTAAATAAAGCTTTCTTTTTATTTATAAGTATATAAATAGTTAACTAATAATAAGCTTGCTGCTTATTTGGGTTATTAGCAACAATATAACCTAACTTACGACCTGCTATTAATAACTCCGTTTTTTATTTTTAAAGAAAAGCTAACGCTTGCGTATAGTAAAAAAGCAAATTATAAAAAAAGCCACTGCTTTTTATATATTATTTAAAAGATTTAAAAAAATTAAAAAAGCTTAGATTATAAAATATAGCTAACCTTTTTTTTAAAGTTAATATGCTAAAGGCGTTTATTTAAAAGCTTAATAATTTTATAAACAGATACCTAATAAAAAACTTTTTTAAAAATAAAAAAATGCGCTTTTTATAAAAAAAAGCAAAAATAGTGCGTAAATAAAAAAAATGCTTATTTTTAAAATTTAAAAATAAAACAATATTATTAATAAACGCTTTATAAAAGTGTTTATATAGCCAGAGCAACTTATTTATAAAGCGCTAAATATAAGCTAAAAAGTTTTAAAAACTTATTAATATTATAATTAACTTTTTAAAATTATAAAAGCTAATAATAATAAAGCGGTCTTAATAATCTAGGTGTACTCCGAACTGGTAAAAAAAGGATATAGCATTAACTACAGTTATATATCTTTTTTTTTAAATAAACAATATAACCTCTAACTGTAAAAATAAAAAGTAATTATTTGGTATAGCTACTTTATTTAAAGTATATAAATCTACGACAGGTCGAAACTTTGCCTCTCTTTTTTACTATAGCCAAATAATAAAAGTCGTATATATAAAAAAAGTAAGTTTATTAACCCATTTTATTTTATTTTACTTATAAAGTTTATTAAAAACTTTATTAATAGCTTTTCGATCGTAAATATTTAAAAAGTATATTTTAAAATTTAATTTAGTTTTTTATTAGTTATTAATTAATAAAATCTTTATTTGCTTATCTTTTAATATATTAATAATATCTTAATTATGCTATATTTTAAATATCTTATTAAGTAAATAAAGTATTTCTTTAGCTATAATATCGCTGCTAATATAAATTAACTAACTATTTAGCGCTTAAACCTAATTAATTTTAATAGATTTTTTAATACTAAATATTAAAAGAACTTTAATAATATAAAGCTTATATAAATTATTAAAATTAGGTAGCTAAGGATCGTTTATTATAGCAAAAGCGTTAAATAAATCGGTTATATTAATAAAGTTTATAAAAACGTTGCACTATTTAGTTATATTAACTATATTAATAATATATAAAAGATTTATATTTAAAGTATTAAAAATAGCTTTAAACGGAATTTTATAATGCTTTATTAATTTAATTACGTTAATAATTTTTAGTTTTATTTTAATAACTAATAATTTAATAGCAGAGGTTATAAATAATAATTAGTTAACATAAAAAATATCGGAAAATTAGAAATCGTCAGGGAGGTAGATCTTTATATTAGCGACCGCTATATTAGCAATTGTATTTATAGCGCTTATTATAGCCGAACTGGTTATAATTATAATAGCTGCATTTAATACTGCATTTATAGCTTGCGCTGCGGCTATACTGGCCGCGAAAAGTACGGCTTTAAGCAATAATTTTTAAAAACTTTTAATTTGCTTGCCTGCATATAGATTTTCGCCTATTATGCCTAGCCTAATCTTTTTAAAAATCGTTTTAGCTTTAAAAAATAAATTAGCTATTACGACCGATCCTAGTGTAGTAAATTTAACCAAAGCGGCTATACCGTTTTTATATATAAATTTAAAAATAAAGTCTTTATTAGCTAGTAAAAGCTTATATAACGCAGGTACTATAATAAAAGCACCTAAGGCTATAATAATATCTTTAAATAAAGTGACCTTTTATATATATAAGTGTGCTCGTAAAAAAATTTAAAAAAATAATTTAAAGTTATAATTATTAGCAAATATAATTTTATTTTTTAAATAATTAATAATAGCTTATTTTAAGTTTAAAAACCTATTATTTAAAAGCAAACTAAAAATAAAGTCTTTTTTAACTATTTATTTTAATTTTTTTATTTTAAAAAAAACTAAAAATTTATACCCGTTAAAACTTAAAAAATAAAGTGTAAATTTAGCATATTTAGTGCAGTAAACCCGTTTTTTATTAATACTTTTAATTTTATTTTTATAAAGTCTGACCGTATGCTTAACAGTATTTAGCCGTTTTTATAAAATAAGCGTATAATTAGCTTTAGTGTTAACACACGCTATAATATTATTATTTTTAAGTTAAACATAAGCAGTAATTTAAAAATATATATAGTTATTGCCGCTATTTTTAATAATTTTATTAAAATTATAAAGCCTAAACAGAGCTTTTTAAATTTTAAGCAAAATTTTTTTTTTTTTATTTCTATTGTTAATTTCTGCCGCTATAAAGACTGTTTCAGCATTAAAAAGGTGCAAAGCGTCCGCAGAACCTTCGACGCATGTTTTTAAGTGTTAAAACAGTGCGTTCTATAAAAAAAAAAAGGTATAATATTGCTTACACCTGCGCATAGCTGGGTGTGTAAATAAGTTATATTTAATTTACTTAAGGACCTGCTTAGCGCATTTTTTAGTATGCCAGTCTTTAAAAAGGCTAAAATTAAACATTTTAGTGCAATATTTATAAATAATGCTATAATCGATTATAATAAAAGCGTTATTACTGTTAAAATCGGAAAAATTAAATAATGCATTTATTTTATCTGCTGCCTTTTTTAACAACGACTTTTTTTTATTTTTATCCGCTTTTTTTATAAAATTAGCGTATTTTTTTTTAGCCTTATTAAACTTTTTTTTATACTATTTATAACTGCTTTTTTTATTATTATTTTTTTTTTTTTAGTTAAGGTTTTTTTTTTATTAGGCTTGCTAGCTTTATTTTTATTTAATTTATTTTTAAAAAACGGCTTAAATAAGTGTTTTTACCGAGCTGCTAATATTAACAACGGTCGAGTATATAATATATAAATTATATACTTTTTTAATAACTTTATAAAATCTAACGTTTAAAAAAATTGTTTAATATTAAAGTTTATTTATAATTAAATAGTGGTTATTACACCGTGCTAGTTTTAGTTTTTTTTATTAAAAGTCTTTATTGCTTTAGCATATTAAAGCTTTTATTAAATAAAGTTAATTATAGCTATATTATTAAGTACTATATGCTATAAAATAAGCCGACCTTTATTAAATTTTTTTATAGCTACAAAGGTTTATATTATAAATCGACTAATAAATTTTTTTAATAGCTTATTTAATCCTTTTAAATAAAGACAGATACGGCAATTAGTTATAAATTCGTTATTCTACCAGCGCAGCGCTAGCTCTGCAATTAAAACTTAAAATTAACTAAAAATCTACTATATATTAGATTTTGCTATAAATAGGTCTTTTAAAAACGATTCAATATGCTTAATAAAATAAAATATGTTAATAAAAACCACTTTATTACCTTTAATAACTATTTTATCGTTATTTAGGTCTTTTTTATTAAAATTAAATAATCTAATATTAAATCGCTTTAAACGACTAAATCCGGAGGATAATAATGCCGACTTTTATAGTGTAGTATTAATGCCCTAACTAGGTCCCGGCGAAAAAAAAAAAAAAGCATTATTATATCGGTAAAGGCGTCAGCATAAGTCGTTATAGCTATTATTTTAAAGCCTTAGTGGTCCTAAAAAGCTAAAAAGTCTAAAAGGTTTTAAATAAAAATTTAAATTAAAATATAATAGTCCTAAGTTAAAGTTTAAAAAAAAAGGTTTAAAACCGCCGTTAAAAAGTCTATTTTTAAGCTGGCCCCGTCGGTTAGAATTTCGAAAAATATTAGCTAATAAGTTATCGCTATTTTTATTGCTGCTTTTGTTATCCCTATTATCCGGGTTATTTGGTGCGCCGGCCGTAGCACGTCGCTAATAAATGCTTAAATAATATAAAATTAACCTGCCTTTTGCTTTAAAATTATTAATAAACCGATGCGATATAGAATACCGTAACAGACCGTTATAGCGCAACTAGCTATATATTAATAACACTTTAATGCTTAGGGCGACTTTATTAAATTAAACTTTTAGCTATATAAGTATTAAAGTAAGCTTTAAACGTTTCTTTTAAAGTACTGCAGCCGGGGACGCTATATTTTAAAATACCTAATTAGCCAAAGTCGTAAAAGCAAAAATAAAAACCGGCGCTACTAGCAAAATCTAAGCATATTAAATAAATAAATTTCTAACCATTTTTAGCTGCACTGTTTACAAGGCTTAGAACGCCTATTATGCTATATAGCCAAAACCGGATATTAGTTAAAATAAAGCTTTAAAAACTAGTTTTAATAATAATACTATAAAATATTCTGCTATAAAAGCGTTAAACGCTTATAGCTATAATATAAGCAAAGCTAGGTAAAAAATAAAGTTAAATTTTATATTATCTGCGTTAACCGTTTAATAGTTTTTAAACGCTTTGCTATAAATATAATTAAGTCGGTCTTATAAAGCTTTAAAATTTAGTAATTTATAAAAAGATAAAAAATGGCTTAAAAAATGCTGTAATATATAAAAGCGCTTTTGCTGCGAGCCTTTTTTATTAGTTAAAAAACGGACGATTTTATTAATACCTTTAGTTAGCATACCTAGTTAATTTTATATAGTTAATATTTTTTAATTTATTTATTTATTATAAGCATTTTATTATTTAAACTTTTTATTTATATAAGCTTAAGTTAGCTAGTTATTGCTATATTTATTTAAATTAAAACTAAATAAATTAAACTTTATAACGCCTTTTTTTTTTAATTCTAATAAAATCGGTTTTTTCGGTGCTAGGTCTATACTTACACTTATAGTGGCTAACTGCGTTAGCCGAGCCGGCGGGCGGACCTAAGCTACTTTTAAATAAAACTGGGTTTTTGCTTATTATAAAAAGGCTATTTTTTTAAAATGGCCTAATTTGCTAAAGCTAAAACCTAGGCATAATATAAATTTATTAGAAATTTTAAACAGGTTATTAAAAAGCTTTGCTTTTTTTAGTTCTAGCGTTAAGTTTTTAATAATAAAAAAAGTTTTAAAAACTTTAATTTATAATAAATTAAAGTTTTAAAATATATTAAAGTCCTATTTTAATATTATAAATTATATAAATTAAAAGAAATCGGACGTATATATAGACCTAATTATAACGAATATATATATATTAGTAATTTCTATGCATAAGTGTAAGGGTACACAAGCAGGTGCTAGGGTATAAAAAGGTATAATAAAATATACTATAAGTATATAAAAGTATATAAAACCTATAGTATAAAGGTATAAAAAAATATAACGTTTTTAATTTATAGAATTTTTTATGCTTTGGTTATTTATTACTTATTATTAACTAGTTTATAAATTTTATATTTATTTATAAATTTAATTTATATACAATTTAATATTTAAAAATTAAATAAGTTAATATAAAATAAATTATAAAAAAATTTATAATAAAATTAAAATAAAAAAACGTAAGAAAATGCGTTTAAAGTAAATAAAAGTAACCGTAGATATTAACTACTTAGTATATATATTAGCATTCAGATGCGGTAAGGTTTTAAATAGTATAGCTGCTAACAATATAATAGGTATAAAAGTCTAAATGCTAATGCTAGCTATAGCAAAAAAAAATGCATAAAAAAAATAAAAATGTAGAAATTTGCTGCAGGCAGAAATTTTAGCGTTAATTATATAAATTTTAGCGTTATAAATTTAATAAAAAGCTATAAGCTTAATATATATAAAGGTTAGATAAGGTTATAATAGTAAGATTATATCGATATTTAATAATTAATAAAATAAGGTTAAATTTATATAGCTATAATAAAAATTAAAAAACTACTTTAAAAAAGTTATATAAAATAGTATAATTAAGTAGCCTATAAAACAATTAAAATATGCAGTTTTTATAGCAGAGGTTAAAAAATTACTTTTTTAAGTTATATATAGCATAGGCTATTAAATATTAAAAAACTAATTTAATAAAAATGCCAACTTTGTAAGCGTTTTTAAAGGTTAAAAAATCACTTTGCGGACGTTTATTTTGCTAGCAGCTAAAAAAAAAATGAGGTGACGATTTTTATAACGCTAGCTATTATTTAGTATAATATACCATAGGGTGTATAAAAAGTAGTTATATAAATTAAATAAAAAATATAGATTAAAAAGTCTAAGCCGTAGGCCTTTTTATCTAAAGAGGCCTAGTAGGCAGGGTGGGGACCAAAGGTTTTTACTATCTATTTAATCTATATAGGGTTTAGTGTGGTACATACTGCAAGGGTCATATGAGAGACTTTTTGCTAGTCTGTGTTAAATATATTTTTAACTAGCTAAAAATTCGGTTTATATTTAGGTTTTTTTATACGGTTATATAAAGTTTATAATATATAACTGCGGCTTAGCTTTTTAAATTTTTTATAAAATAAATTTAAAGTTTATTTAACTAATAGTTATATAAGCTTTAAATATATAATAATTTAAAAAGTTTAAAATTAAACGGTTTATATAAAAAAGCTTTACTTAAGTATAAGCTATATTAATTTTATTTATATAATAGCTTTTTTATTATTTTTAAAAATATTAATTTTTTAAAATATTATATAAAGCTAGTTATTTAAAGTAAATAAAACTAATATATATTAATTATATATATTATTTAATATTTTAATAATTTTATAATTATTTTTAAAAAGCTAAAAAAAAGTTATTATTTAATATTATAATTAAAAATTAATTAAAATAATACCTTAGTTTTAAAAAATTTAATTAAGCTTATATTTAATTATATGCTATAATTAATTAAATTAGTTTTGTTTTTAATTTTTAAAATTTTTAAAATATATATTATATAATTACTGCCTAGTTAAATCTAACCGAAAATATTATATATAATAAAAAGCAGCTTATATTAATAGTTTGTTTTTATTAAAGCTAATAAAGTTAAATAGTTTTTTTTAGCATTAAAAATCAATAATTTGCTATATAAAAGTTTATAATAAGCTTAGCTTGGCGGCAATATTATTATATATTTTTTTATATATTGTTTAAATATGCAGTGCCGCCGCTAGCTTAACAATAGTTTTGCTAACGTTTTAAAATTTATTAAATGCTATTTTAATATAATTTATATATTGTTTTATTTTTTATATAATTAATTAAAAAAATATAGTTTATACATTATTATATTAAATATATATTTAAAAAAAATTAATTTATATAAATATTTAATTTAGTTTTTTTTAACTTTGCTAATTTTAATATAAAGTTTAAAATATAATATAAAAGTTTAAGCTAAATTATTAAAACGACTTTATTATTATTTTTATTAATTTATAGTATAAAAAATTAATGCAGCTATTAATTAGTATTAAATAAACTTTATATAATAAAATAAAATGCTTTTATTAATATACCGGTGTAATAAATAAGTTATATAAATTTTTTATAATAATATAAAAATAAAGTATGTCTGTATAAAAAAAATATTTTTTTATAAAAACTCTATTAGTGCATAGCATTAGTGGATATAATAAAGCTATTCTTTATTATGTCCGTTTATGTGCGGACATCTATATACTGCATCCTAAAGCAGTTGCAGCCTACGTGCTAGCGATTTAACAACGGTGCTATATTATTAAAAAAGCTTTAAAGCATATTATTAATTATAAATAAACTTATTTTAATATTTAATTTTAAACATTTAAAATTAACCGCGGTTTTATAAAATTATTAAAAAAAGCTTTAAAATATATTATAAATTAAAATTAAGCTTATTAAATTATTTTATTATAGCTATTAAATTTTATTTAAACTTTTATATTTTATATTTATAATTTAAAAATATAATTATTAAATGCTAATAAAATAAATTAAAAAAAGCAGATATTAATAAGCTAATTATAAACTATTTATAAAATCGTTTTATAAAAAAAATTTAAAAATTATTTTATTATAAAGATTTATTTTTATTATTAAAATAAAATATAAAGCTTTTTATATATTTAATAAAAGCTTTATTTAAAAAAATAAAAAAAGCATATTTATAAAGTTATAAAAAAATAAAAACTTAAAAAAAATAATTAAAAGTTTTTTTATAAACTATTAAATTTTAAACTATATATAAGTATATATATATAAATTTAATAAATACGGCTTTTATATAAAATATAAAGCTTGTTTAATAGTTAAAAAAAACTAATAGTTTAATTATAGCAAAAAAACACTTATGTTAACATTTTAGCTAAAAAAACTTTTATATATTAATAATAATAATAGTAAAATTTAATTTATAATTAAAATAATATAATATTATAATTAAAATAATATAATATTATAAACGCTTTTATTAATGCTAAGCTTTTTAAAAACGTTTATATATAAATGTTTTTTAAATATTAAAAACTAAATATTATAATAAAATTACTATAAGCTTTATATAAGCTATAAAAGTTTTTTTTATTTTAATAAAAAAAAGTATTTATTATATTTAAATAAATCGGTTTTATATTTATATTTTATAAACTTTATTATTTTTTAAAAAGTGGTATATTATTATTTATTTATATAAACAATATTATAATAGCATACCGGCAAAAGCGTTAATATATTATAAATAAGTTAATTTTTATTTTAAAAAACTGTTATAATTTTATTAAAAATAACGACTTATAATAGTTTTTAAAAATAAAAATAATTCATAATAAGTTAAAAACCTTATTTTAATTATTTTAAGCTTTATATATTAAAAAGATTGCTAAGCTATAAAATTTAATATTTATAGCTTATATAAATACGCTTATATAAATTAAAAAATTATTTTTATATAAAAAAATTTTATTATTATAAAATATTTAGCGCTATTAATAAAAAGTCGGCTTAATTTTTTATTTTATAATAATTATTAAATTAAATATTGCTTTTATAGCTTTATAGCTAGCTTATTTTAATTAAATTCTTTTTTAAATATTATAAAGCCGCTAATAAGCTTATTTTTTATTTATTATTAATATAAAACTATGCTTTATAATTTAATAATAAAAATAAATTTATAGTAGCTAATAATACGTTTTTTATTAATAATATAATCGATTAAAAAAGCTTTTAAGCTTATATTATAAAGCTTTATAAAAAAATAAATAAAAAAAATATAATTATTATTTTTATTATTAAAGCTAAGCTTTTTATTTTAGCTTAAGCTATTAAAAAAGCTATATTGATTAATTAATTAATTAAAAAGCTTAATATAAAACTAAACAATTAATATATTAAAATTTAATATAATAACTAATAAATTATTAGTTTGGTTATTAAAAAAATTAAACTATTATATATTAAATTATAGCATATTAATATTTATAATTATTAGCTTTATTAAAATAAAATAAAAAGCTTTTTAAATTATATATACGCTTATAAACGAAATAATAATTAATAACCTTATTAAAGTTTTGCTATTTTAAAAATAGTTTAAATTTTTAAAACAATTTAAGCTAATAAAAATATTAAATAAAAATTTATTTATAATAAACTTATTAATAGCTATTAATAAGCTTAAAAAATTATTATTTAAAAAAACTTTATAAAATAAATTATAAATTAATTTATATAAAAAATTAAAAATTAAAAATTAAATAAAAAAATAATAATAATTAAATAAAAAAGCTAAATAAAAGTAAAAAAAAAAAACTTTTTTATTAATTTTTTTTTATTAGCTAAAGCTAGCATAGTATATACTATAATATAAAAAATAAAAAAACGGCATATTAAAACACCGGTAATAAGCGCGTTCTAGAACGCCCGGGCGGTGTAAACAATATTAGCAGAGCTAAATAAAATTAACTATATTTATTTATTAATAAATTTAATACACTATTTATATAAGCTTATATATATAATTAAAAAAACATTTAAAATATTTTATTTTTTTATTTATTATTTTTTAGCACTTATTATTTAAATGTTTATAAAAAGCGCTGTAAATATAATATAAATATAACGTTTTTTATTATTATAAAAAGCGCGCTAAGCAAGCGTATAAATAAAAATAAAAAGCTTTAGTTAATTAATTAAAATTTATTATTTTTATTTAATAAAAGCTTAATATAAAAATAAAAGTAAAAAAAATAATAATGCGTTTTAATAATATAAATAATAAAATAAGCATTATTAAAATAATATAACCGTTTACTAGCTTATATATATTAAATAATAAAAACGTTAAGCTTTTTAAGCTAAAAGTAGCGCTAGTAGTAATAATAATAATATTTTATTATATTATACTTTAAAATAAAGTGCTAATAGCCGTATTATTAAAGTTAAAAAAAGTTAAATGTTTAATATAACTTATATAAAGCGTTTAAATAACAACTTAATTTTTTAAAACATAAAAAATTATATTAAAATGCTATTATTATTTTTATTAAATAATAATAATAATAGCGTCTGCTAAATAAAGCAGGCAGAGCGGCAAAGCGGTATAGTGTTAATATTAATATTATTAATAATAATAATAATAATAATAAAAGCGGCTATATATACACTTATTAATAATAAACGATTTTTAAATATATATACTATAGGCTATATATTTATTAAAAGCATATAAAAACTTAAATATTTAGTATAATTATATAATAATTAGTAAAAATTTTAATATAAATAAATAATAAACGCGGCAGCGTAAAAATAATTTATAAGTTAATAAATTTATTAGTGCTAAGAAAATCTTTTTTAATTAAATTATATATATATAAGCAAAAAGTGCAGCAGTAACTGCTTTTTATAATAAAAAAGTCGTATATTTATTTTAAAAACAGTAACGTTTTCGCTATACATTAACGTATTTACTATAGCAGTTATTTATAAAATGTGCACTTTATATACTTATTATTTAAATAACGCGCTTATTATATATTTATTTATTAATGTAAATATAATTAAAAAATATAATAATATATATATATATACTATAATTATTTATGCTTACGTGCGTAACCTATCGCTAATAAATAATAAACTTAATAATAAAATATAAATAAAGCTATTTAAAAAATAACTTTTTATATTTTAAGCCGCTGTTTTTAAAAAAGTGTGTTAAATATATAATATTAGTAGCTAAGCTTATTAAAAGCTTATAAGTAGCTCGGTCGTTATATAACCGCTTAAAGCGGCTAAATTAATTATTATATACTAATTTATTAAATTCTCGGTGGCGCGCTTTTTATTATATAAAAAGTCGGACTTTTATAATATACCGAATTTTACACTTTTATTATTAAACATTAATACCTTCTAAGGCTTAAATTTAATAATAACGTATAATATAAGCTACTCGGCTATATAAGCTAGTCGGCCACTTTTTATTTAATGTTTATATTAAAGCATAAAATAAATATATTAAGCTAAAAAATAAAATAAATTAAATAAAAGTTTTAAAAAAACGCTTATAATTATATAAATTATTTTATTATATTTTTTTTTTAATTTTTTTAGCTTTAGTTAGCAGAAAAATTTAAAATAAAGCTAAATTTAAATATTTAAATAGTTTTTTATAAATATACCTACTATATAAATTCGAAAAAAAAATCGCAAAAATAAATAATTATTAAATTTAAAATCAGCG
>MU392357.1:0-25603 GCA_022578495.1 Nemania sp. NC0429 | reverse complement strand
TTATTAATATTTATATATAGCTTTAATTATTTTTATTTTTATTATAAAAGCTTGCTATTTTTGCTTAAACAATATATTAGTTATAAAAAACTAGCAATTATAGGTATTACAGTCTAGTGCTATAATTAAAGCTATAAAATAAAAGGCAGTTTTTTTAAAAATAAAAAATTTTATTAAGCAGTATAAGCTTGCACTAATTATTTTAAGCTTAGCTTATTAATATTAAAAACATTTTTTTAACGCTTGCTATAAAATAAAAAGCAGTTATTTTAAAAATAAAAAAAAAAAAAGCTTTTTTTATTTTATAGTATATTAATGCTAATTTTAAAAAAAAAGCTTATATAAACTTTATTAAACTTAGTGCATAAGCTATTATATTTTAATTATTAGCTATATTATTTAAAAATTAAAAAATATTTTAATTATAATTAATAACCTAACTTATATAGCGCTTTTGCTAATAATATCGCATTTTTTATAAACTTTTTTAAAATTAGTCGACTTTTAAATATAAGCTATATTAGCATAGTTTTATCTGCTTTTTTTAATTTAATATTTTGCCGCTAACTATTACTTTTTTTTTATAACCGCTTATTTTTTATATAGTTATATATATTTTTCTGCTAATATAATAATATTTTTTTAATAACTATTTTAGCTATAATATATTTATAATAAAATAGCAAGGCTATACTTACGTTATATATATTAATAAAATTTATTATTTTAAAATTAAATTATTATTTAATTAAATATTATATATGCTATTTTATTATATATTATAGCTAAAATTAGCTTTACGTTAAAATAATATATAAAAAATGCTAGCAAAACAGTTATAAAATAAATTAATACTAACTAAATAAAATAAAACCTTATTATTATTATTTATAACTTTAATATATTAATATATATAATAGACTTTCTAATTAAATTATAATAGCAGACTTAAAAAGGTAGAAAATTTTACCAAGCGGTATACATTATGCGCTAGCCGCTTTAAGCTTAGCCTGTTAACGCTAAAAGCATTTTTTAACGCTCGCTATAAACTAAAAAACAGTTGCTTTAAAAATAAAAAAAAAAAAAGTCGGCGCATAAGCTATTATATTCTAATTATTAATTTAATTAAAAATAAAAATAAATAAAAAAAAATATTTAAATATAAAAACTATATAATTTAAAAATTAAAAAGTATTTTAGCTATAGTTAATAACTTAATTTATATAACGCTTTTGCTAATAATATCGCATTTTTTACGAACTTTTTTAAAATCGACTTTTAATTAATTAATAATAATAAAAAAACGTTTAAAAAATTAAAAATAAAAAAATGCTGGTCTAGCGCTAAAAATATTATTAGTACTAGCTTACGCGCTTAATAATAAAGTTTTATAATATATTTATAATAAAATAGCGAAACTATACCTACGTTATATACACTAATAAAATTCATTATTTTAAAATTAAACTACCGTTTAATTAAATATTATATATGCTATTTTACTATATATTATAGCTAAAATTAGCTTTATAATAAAATAGTATATAAAAAATGCTAGTAAAGCAGTTATAACATAAATTAATACTAACTAAGCAAAATAAAACTTTATTATTATTATTTATAACTTTAATATATTAATATATATAATAAATTTTTTAATTAAATTATAATAGCAGATTTAAAAAAATAAAAGATTTTGCTAAGCGTTATATATTATATGCTAACCGCTTTAAAATTAGCTTATTAATATAAAGCGCACTTTTTTAACACTTATATTAAGCGTAAGGCTAAAAAATTAGCAATTATAAATATCGCGGTTTAATATTATAGTTAAAGCTATAAAATAAAAAGCAGTTGCTTTAAAAAAAAAAAAAAAAAAGCTTTTTTATTTAAAAAAAGGCTTACGCCGACTTTATTAAACTCGGCGTATAGGCCATTGCATTTTAATTATCGATTTAACCGAAAATAAAAATAAGCAAAAAAAAGTATTTAAATATAAAAGCTATATTATTTAAAAATTAATAAATACTTTAACTGCAGTTAATAATCTAACATTCTGCCGCTAACTATTTTACTGCTAACTATTATTTTTTTTTTATAACCGCTTATTTTTTATATAATTATATATATTTTTTTGCAAATATAATAATATTTTTATTATATAAGGTATACTTATTAAAATTTTATAGCGGCTATATAATAAATATAGTTAGCAGTTTTTTTATATTTTAAATTTTTATAAAAATTATTAATTAAAAAATATAATAATTTAAAATATTAAATTAATATAATATTATTATATATATAAAAAGCTATTATATATAAAAAATAAACTATATGCTTTATATAATATTAATAAAAACAACGTTAGGTCTAAAAATAACTAAGCTATAATTAAAATTCCGGTATAAAAAGTTATTTATACCTACGCTTTTATATAAACTAATAATGCTTTTTTATTTTATAAATTTAATTAGCAGCAATAAAAAAACGCTTAAAAAATTAAAAATAAAAAAATGCTAGTTTAGCACTAAAAACACTACTAGTACTAGCGTTTAATAATAAAAAAGTCTTATAATAGTACTATTATACATTTTAAATTAACTAATATTATAAACAGCCACTTTAAAATTGCTAATAATAAGCTATAAAATTAGTTTTGCAGTAAAATAGTATATAAAAAGTTTTAACAGAGCAGTTATAAAATAAATTATAATTTGCAGTTTTTATATATTAAAACAATAATAATTAAATAAAAATATTATAGTAACCGCTAATTATAAATTTATATTTAAATAAAAATAAAATCGAAATAATATATTAAAGCTGCAACTAAAGATATATAGCAAATAATATATTTTATAGTGCTAAAAGCACATTATGCGGCAAATACTAGGCCGGACTATATTTTAGTTTTATTTATAATTTAAATAAAATAGCAGCTAAAGCTTATAAAAAAAATTTCTTTTATATTTTAATAAAATAAATAAATATGTTTAATATAATTAAAAATTTAAAAAATTTAATAAAACATATAGATTTTTTATATAAATAAAATAAGTTTTTTTTTAAGCTAATAATTAACCTTAATTAATATAAATATATTTTCGCTATATTAATTTTTTTTACCTTTTTATATTTATTAAAGCAAAAATAATAAAGCAAATATAGCCGCTTTTTTTTTATATAAAAAAATATTTAAATAATAGCGTTTAAAAATTACGACTAATAAACAAACTTTCGGCTTGCAATACCCGCTTTTTTTATATTATTATTATAATACCTGCTATTACCTTTTTATTGCATAAATTTAATTAGCAATAATAAAAAAACGCTTAAAAAATTAAAAATAAAAAAATGCTAGTCTAGCGCTAAAAATATTACTAGTATTAGCTTATACATTTAATAACAAAGTTTTATAATATATTTATAATAAAATAGCAAAGCTATACTTATATTATATATATTAATAAAATTCATTATTTTAAAATTAAACTACCGTTTAATTAAATATTATATATACTATCTTATTATATATTATAGCTAAAATTAGCTTTATAGCAAAATAGTATGTAAAAAGTGCTAGCAGAGCGGTTATAAAATAAATTAATATTAATTAAATAAAATAAAACCTCGTTATTATTATTTATAATTTTAATATATTAATATATATAGCAGACTTTTTAAATAAACGGTTGTAATAGCAGACTTAAAAAAGTAGGAGATTTTGCCAAGCGGTGTATATTATGCGCTAGCCGCTTTAAGCTTAGCCTGTCAATACAAAGTGCAGTCTATCTGGTGTGTTAAAGTTGCAGTTAATAAAAATCGGTTGGTTAGGTCTAGCGCTTATACTAGCCGTTCTAAGGTTGGCCTTTAAAAACAAAAGCTCTCTTTGCACCTGGTTTAAAAGGGCCTCTAGTAAAATTTTTTATTTTATTTTTATTAGTAATTTCTGCTATAATAAAAACTATTTTAAAATTAAAAAAGTGTTTAACATACGTTTTAAAGTAATAAAACAGTATATTTTATTAAAAAAAATTATAATATTGCTTACACTTATATATAGCTAAATATATAAATAAATCGTTTTTAATTTATTTAAAAATTTGTTTAGCGCATTTTTTAATATATCGATTTTTTAAAAAGCTAAAATTAAATATTTTATTATAATATTTATAAATAATATTATAGTTAATTATAATAAAAATATTATTATTATTACTGTTTAAATTAAATAAGCTAAATAATAAGTTTAAAAAAACAAATAGCTTTTTTTTATTTATTTAATTTTTTAATAAAGTTAGCGCGTTTTTTTAGCTTTATTATATTTATTTTTATATCAGTTATAACTAATTTTTTTATTGCCTTTTTTTTAATTAGCGTTTTTTTTATTAATATTATTAAACTTATTTTTATTTTTATCCGATTTATTTTTTAAAAAAGGTTTAAAAAATGTTTTTATTAAGCTATTAATATTAATAGCCGTTAAATATATAATATATAAATTATATATTTTTTTAGCGACTTTAAAAAGTCAGGTGTTTAAAAAAACTATTTAATATTTAAGTTTATTTTTAATTAAATAATAATTATTATGCTATACTAATTTTAATTTTTTTTATTAAATGTTTTTATTGCTTAAATATATTAAAGCTTATATTAAATATAATTAATTATAGCGGCGTTATTATATATAATATATTATAAAATAAAATAGCTTTTATTAAACTTTTTTATAATTATAAAAGTTTATATAGCAAATTAACTAATAAGTTTTTTTAATAGTTCGTTTAGTTTTTATAACTGTAAATATATATAATAATTAATAATAAGCTTATTATTTTATTTTTATAATGCTAGTTTTATAAATAAAACTTAAATTTAGCTAAAGATTTATTATATATTAAAGTCGGCTATAAATAGGTCTTTTAAAAACGATTTAATGCGCTTAATAAAATAAAATATATTAATAAAAATAATTATATTATTTTTAATAACTATTTTATTATTATTTAATTTTTTTTATTTAAATTAAATAATTTAATATCCGATTTTTTTAGCTAATTAAATTTTAAAAATAATAATGCTAATTTTTACGGTATAGCGCTAATGCTATAAATATTTAATCTTAGTAATAAAAAAAATTATTATTATATTTATCACGCTATTAATATAAATCGTTATATTTGCTATTTAAATGCCTTAGTATATTAAAAAGTTTTAAAAAGCTTAAATAAAAGTTTAAATTAAAATAAAGTGGTTTAAAACCGCTCTTATCTATTAGTAAGTTTTTATTAAAATTTTTATTATTAAAAAGCTTTTATTATATAAAGTTATATAAAATATTAGCTAACAGGCTATTGCTATCTCTGTTGCTATTTTTATTATTTTTATTATTAAAGTCGTTTAATATAGCAATAATTAAATAATGCTGGTTTATGTTTATATAATATAAAATAAACCGGCTTTTTATTTTAAAGTTATTAATATACCGATATAATATAAAGTATTAAAATAGTTTATTATAATATAACTGGCCGTATATTAGCAATATTTCGATATTTAAAACAATATTATTAAAGCGGACGCTAGGTTAACTAGGTGTTAAAGTAGGCTTAAAGCGCCTTTTTTATAAAAAAGCTATAGGTGCTACCGGATTAGTTAAAATAACCGAAAGCATAGCATTATATATAGCCGCTAAAAAAAATAAGCATAAAAACGACTAAAAGTATATAAATATATTATATAAACAAAGTTTTAATTATTTTAAATTATATTTAAAATGTTTAAGCAGCTTATTATATAATCTAACTAAATTTAATATTAGTTATAATAATGCACTAAAAACTAGTTAAAAAAGCGTAAATAATAAAAGCGCTATAATAGTTTTAATAAAAAAATTAAACGCTAATAAAAATAATAAAGTTAAATAAATAATAAGTTTAGCTAAATTTTTTTTATTTGCACTAATTTATTAATAGTTTTTAAGCGCTTTATTTTAAATTTAATCGAATTATTTTTATAAAGCTTTAAAGTTTAAAAGGTTTATTATAAACTTTTAAAATAATAAAACATAATTTATAAAACGTTAAAATTTTTAAAAACGTTTACGCTGCGATTTTTTTTATTAAATAAAATATTTATAATAAAATTAATATTTTTAATTAATATATTTAACTGTTTTTATATAATAAATATATTTTAGTTTATTTTTTGTTTTAAATATTTTATTGTTTAAACTTTTTATTTATATAAGTTTAAGTCGGCTAATTATTACTATATTTATTTAAAACGATATTAAATAAATTAAGTTTTATAGCACTGCTTTTTATATTTAAAACGCCTAAGCTTTTTATAGCTAGGTCCGCATTTATAATAGCTAATTAATTAAGCTGCGCTAATTGTCAAATTTATAATATTTTAAGTTAAAACTGTCGAAATTTAATATACTAAAACGAAATAATAGCTATAAAAATATTAAATTTATTAAAGCTAGATTTTAAATATAATAGCAGCTTATTAAATATTTTAAATTATTTATTATTAATAAGTCCGGCTTTTTTAATTTTAAAGTCGAATTTTTAATAATAAAAAAAGTTTTAAAAACTTTAAGCTATAATAATTTAAAGTTTTAAAATATATTTAAATCGTTTTATTTTAATATTATAAATTGTGCTAATTAAAAAAAGTCGAATATATAAATAAACTTAATTATAACAGCTTATAAATTATACTAAATATATTAGCAGTAGCTTTTATATATATATAATAAAAAATATAATAAAAATATACTATAAATATATAAAATTATATAAAACCTATAGTATAAAAATATAAAAAAATATAACGTTTTTAATTTATAAAATTTTTTATGCTTTAGCTATTTGTTATTTACTGTTAGCTAGTTTATAATAAATTTTATATTTATTTATAAATTTAATTTATATATAATTTAATATAAAATAAATTATAAAAAAATTTATAATAACATAATAATAAATTAAATAAACGTAAAGTAATGCGTTTAATATAAATAAAAATAATTATAAACGTTAAAATATTCGGTATATATATTAATATTTAAATATAGTAAAGTTTTAAATAATATAACTGCTAATAATATAATAAAAATAAAAATTTAAATGCTTAGCTATAGCAAAAAAAGTATAAAAAATATAAAAAATATAAAAGTTTATTATAAGCTAATATTTTAGCGTTAATGCTAACGTTGCTAAAATAGATTTTAATATTATAAATTTAATAAAAAGTTATAAGCTTAGTATATATAATAAGGTCGGACGGGTTAATAGCAGTACTGCATTAATGTCTAATAGGTTACATAACTATAATAAAAATTAAAAACTATTTTAAAAAAGTTATATAAATAATACAATTAAATAGTTTATAAAATAACTAAAATATATAATTTTTATAATAAAAATTAAAAAACTATTTCGCTAAAGTTATATATAATATAAATAACGACTATTAAATATTAAAAAACTAACTTAATAAAAATGCCGGTTTTATAAAAGTTTTTAAAAATTAAAAAACCATTCCGCAGGCGCTTATTTTACCAACAGTAAAAAAAAAATAAAGTAACAATTTTTATAACGCTAGCTACTATTTAATATAATATATTATAAAAGGTATTATAATACTAGTAAAAAATAATTATTTTAATTAAATAAAAAATATAAATTAAAAAAAAAAAAAAGCTTTTAAAGCCTTTTAAAGTGGAAGGCCTTAGTAAGGCAAAGTGGAGACCTCTAGTCTCTACTATTTATTTAATTTATTTAAGGACTAGTAAGACACGTACAGCTAAAATAAAAAAAAAACCCTTTATTAGTCCGTGTTAATTTTTTAACTAGTAATTTATAAAAAGATTTAAAATATAAAAAAATTACTAACTATATTTATTATATAGCCGCTATAAAATTTTAATAAATATACTTTATATAATAAAAATACCGTTATATTTATAAAAGAATATATATAATTATATAAAAAAATAAACGGTTATAAAAAAAAGTAATAATTAACGGCGAAATAGTTAGCGGCAGAATATTAAATTATTAACTATAGCTAGAATATTTATTAATTTTTAAATAATATAGCTTTTATATTTAAATTATTTTTTTTATTTTTTTAATTAAATTAGTAATTAAAATGTAATAGCCTACGTGCCGAGTTTAATAAAGTTAGCATAAGCTTTTTTTTAAACAGAAAAGCTTTTTTTTTTAAAAAATAACTGCTTTTTATTTTATAGTTTTAATTATAATATTAAACCGCAATATTTATAATTATTAAATTTTTAGCTTTATATTTAATGTAAATGTTAAAAAAATGCGCTTTATATTAACAGGCTGATTTTAAAGCGGCTAGCGTATAATATATAATATTTAATAAATCTTTTTATTTTTAAAATAATTACTTTTTATTTTATAGCTTTAATTATAGCATTAAACTGCGATATTTATAATTATTAGTTTTTTAAACTTTAAAAAAATATAAAAACTTTAAATAAAATGGCGATGTTTACGGCGCATTAATAACCGCTTTTGCGCAAATATATAGGTTTATTAAACTTAATAAGCAAAAAGCGTTTATTAAAAATATAAAAGCTAATAGTTTTAAAATTATTTAAAAAGTTATTTAATAAAGCTATAGTTTTTTTTTATTATTTTTTTTTATTTTTTTTATTAATTAAACTTTTTTTATTAAAAAATGCTTTTAATATTAATAAGCTAAGCTTAAAACGGCTAGCGCGTACTTATATTGCTTAATGAAATTTTTTATTTTTAAATAATGTACGACATAAACAAGTTTTACATATAAGTAAGTTTCGTATAATTTTTTATTTTTATACGCATTTTATACTTTTTATTATTATATAATAATTAATAATGCCTTTTATTTAAAATAAAGCAGATATGCAGCTTATATTTTAAGCTATATAATAAAATTAAAAATTATTAATTTAACGCGCTGCTGCAATATATAATATTTTAAAAAAACGTTAGCTAACTATATGCATAGTCGTATAACACGCGGTATAAAACCACTAAATAAATAAAAATTAATAAAAAATAAAAAATAAACTATTATATACTATATAATAAACTTAGTTTTATAATCGTTTTTTTAATTAAATAATATTAAAAATATAGCGAATTTTATATATATATATATAACGTAATTATAGTTAGCATTAATTAAGCTTTAAACTTTATATAATAATAATTTAATTTTTAAATATATTTTTATTAAAAAATCGATTATTAGCAAGTTTTTTATAAAAATCCCGATATATATTTAAAATAATATATTTTTATATAATTAATAATTATTAAATTTAATATTTTTAAAAAAAATATTTATAATTTTAATAAAACCGGGTTTATAATAAGTAAAATAGCGGTTAAAATAATTATTATAACTTTTAACCGGCGCAAATAATTAGAATTTATATATATAAATAATTAAAAATAATTATTAATAATTTAAAATATTAAATTATATAGTTTTATAATTTTTTTATATATTATTTTAGCAGTAAAAATTTAATTTTTATTATAATATAAAAATAACATTTTATTATCTGACTAAATTATTATAATAATAAAAAACGGCTAAATAATAAATAAATAAAGTTTTAATTAAATTTAATATTTTAATAAATATACTGCTTATTATATAAAAAGTATTTACTGCTTTTTAATTTTTAATAGCTATAAAAGCTATTATTTTATTAAATTTAAATTATATATTAAAAAATATAAAATTATTATTTTTTATATACCTGTTTATTTATTATATTATTTTTAGCTTTTTAATATTAATTATTTTAGCTTATTAAAACGTGTATATATAAAAAAAATTAATAAATTAGCTCGGCTATATATTATTTATATTTAAAAAAAAAATTTATTATATTTTATAAAATATATAAAATTTTTATAATTAAATCGAATATTTAAAAAAGTTTTTAAAATATTAAATTAATTTTATATAATTTAAATTATATAATTTTATAATTTAAAATAAAATTATTAATTAAAATGCTGTTTAAATTGTTATTATTAATAAAAAATATTTTTTTTAATAATTATAAACTTTATATAATATTAAAAATATTAAATTTTAAACTAATTATATAAAAAAAAATTTATATAATATTAAAATAATTTATTAAAATAATTTTAAAAATAATTAATTAAGTTATAAAAAATATAATTATATTTATATATAAAGTTTATTTATTAAAAAAAATGTTATATTTTATATAGCTAATTATAAACTTAGCTAATATTATTATATAAAAAATAAATATATTTAAAAAAAAAGTTATTATATAAAAAAAATAAAATATTAAAATAAAATAAGCTATAAATATATAGATTTTATAAAAAGTATATATAAGTAGTCGTTATATAAAAAGTGGTCTAGCGCGTATATAAAAATATAAAATATATGGTAAGCCCGGGCATAATGTGCGCACTTATTAAAATATTATAAAAACGTTTAATAAAAATATATTTAATTAAATTTAATTAATTTAATATATTATAATTAAGTTATTTTAGTTATATATATAAAAGTGCTAAATTATATAAAATTTGCTTATATATAAAACTCGCTTATATTATATATTAAGCGGTTATAAAAAAAAAAAATTAGCGGCGAAATATTAAATTAAAAAAAGTTATTATAAGCTAATAAGCTAATAAGCTTTAGCTTAATAAAAGTTATTTTAAATATAGCTAAAACAGATTTAAAAATTTATATAGCTAAAATAACTATTTAACTATATAATTATTATATAGCTTTATATATATATATATATATATTTTATATTAAAATATTAACAGTATTTATTAGCCGCTTAGCTATATTATTATATATATTTTAATATTTTTTTTTAAATAATAATAATGTTATTTTAAAATAATATAACATTAAAAACTTATTATAAAAAACGTTTTTATAATAAATTTAAACAATGCGCTATTTTAGCTAGCTTAGCTAAAAGTTTTTTTATTTATTTTAAAATAATTAATAGCTTAGCAGCTATTTAATATTATTTAAAATAAAATAAAAAAAATAGCTAAATATTTTAAATATTTTTTTATTAATTTATATTAATAAATTTATAAATATATTAAAGCAGTCGAATTTTATTTTTAATATTATTTTTATTTTTATTTTTTTAACGCTTTAAAGCTTTAATAACTTTATTTAATTAGTTAATAAAAATAATCGGAAGTTTATATAATAGCTAAAAAAGTTTAAAAAAAATTATATAAAGTTTTTTATATAAAAAGCAGCTATAAAGTATAAATTAAATAAAAATATTAAATTTATTAAAAAAATTTTTATTAAATTAATAAAAATTTTAAAAATAGTGCTAAAGCTATTATTATATAGTTTTATATTATAAAAAGCTATAAAAGCAAATAAAGTTTAAAAAAGTTTATAATTTTTTTTAATAAATATTATTTTAATATAAACTATATAAAAAAACAATTTAAAAGCTGTTTAAGCTAAAATAAAAAAAATAAGCTTTTTTAAAGTTTTTTTTTTAAAACGTATTTTTATTAATATTAAAAAAACTTTTTAAAAAAATTTAGCTAAATTAATTATTTTAAAAAAATATTAGCTTTATTTTAATTAATAAACTAATAGCTAAAAATTTATTTATTATATATATAAATTAAATTAAAAATATAATAAAAATTATAAAACGAATAAAAAGCTAAAGCTTTTATATTTTTATATTAGCTTTATAAAAAAACGAAAAAAAAAAGCTTTTTTTTTAGTTATAATTATTAAATTAAATATAAATATATAAAAAAATATTTTTATAATTAAAATAAAAGCTATTAGCTTATAACTAGCTTTTAATTATAATAAAAAAAAACTAATAATTTTTATTTTTATTATAGCTAATAAAACCATTTTATTAGCAAATATTTAATAGCTGCTATATAAAAACCGAACTTTATAAAAGCTGTTAATATTTAAATTATTTTTTAAACTGTGCTTTTTTTTAAAAAAAATATAATAAAAAGTCGGACTTTAAAAAAATAGCTTTTATTTATTATCATAAATAAAAGCAAATAAAAAAACTAATTTTTATAAGCTTAAAAATAAAAATATAATATTATATAAATAAAACATTTTTTATAATAAATTTTATATATAATAAAATTATAATTATAAAAACTTTAATTAATTAAAACTATAAATATATATTTGCTATAAGCAGCTTTTTAATTAAATATTTATAAATATTATATATTTTAATTATTTTAAAATAAATAAAAAAAGCAGTTATAAAATAAAAGTTAATTTATATAATAGCTTATTTAAAAATAAATATAAATAGTTATTAATAATAAATTTATATATATATAATATTAAAACTACAGTATAATTTTATTTTAAATAAGCTTTAAATAAAAAAATTAAAAATTATTTATATAGCTTAAAAATATATAATTAATATTAAAAAAGTAAAAAGTTTTAAAATATAAAAAAAGCTATATATTTAAAATAAAATAATTAATTTAAATTATAAAAGTAAAAATGTTTAAAAATATAGTTTTTAAAATAAAAATATATAAGCTTTACTGTTTTAAAGCCGCTAATATTTTAATATTTATAATTATTTTAGTAGATATTATAAAAGCATTAGCATTTAAAATTTTTATTTTTATAAAAGCTAAGCTTTTTAAAAAATTAAAATTTTAATAAGATGTTTTTAATAAAAAAATAAGCTGTTTTTTTATTATTTAAAAGCAGATTATAAGGTGTTTTTTTAAAAAATAAAAATAAAAAAAAAACATTTAATATTTTAAAGCCTTTTTTATAAAATATTTAAAAATAAATTAATTATTTTATAAAAAATTTTAACTAAACTATTTAATAAAAATTATATATAAGCTAATAATTTTTTAGCTAAAGCTTTTATACTATTTATAAAAAAATAAAAAAAAGCTTAAAGTTTTATATAAATTATAAAGCGCTTAATGCTATTATTTAAACATATAAATATTTGCTTTTTTTAATTAAAAAAATGCTAGCTAATTTTTTAAAAGCTAAATAGTTTATTAAATTAAATATATAAACAGCTTTTTATAAGCTATATATTTAAAAAAATAACTTTTTATATTAAGTTTAGCTTATTTAAATAATTAATAATTTTACTTAAGCTTTTAAAAGTTTTAATAATATTTTAACGCTATATTAATAAAGCTTTTCGTTTTTATTTAAATATATTTACTTTAGTTTATATTAATAATATATTAGTTTAAATAAACAGTTTTAAAAGTAACTATAAAATAAAAATAAAGCTGGTATTAAATTATATTTAAATATTAATAAATGCGAATTTATAATTATAATAACTAAATATTTAAAGTTTATTATTAAAATAAAAGTTAATATTAAAATAAATTTTAAAAAAATAAAAGCTATTTATAAATAAAAAGCTTTTTAAATTTTATAAACTTTTATTATTAATTTATTTTAAATTATTCCGATTTAATAGCACTGCTTATTAGGTTAACACGAAAAAAAATACTGTTTAAATAAGGTTTTAAAAAAAAATAACTTTTAAAAACTTTTATAAATAAAAAATAGTTATAAAATTTATAATAAAAAGCTTTTAGCGATTATTAGCTATATAAAAACATAAAAAAGCGAGCTTAAAAGTTTAAAAAAAAACTGTTTTTAATTTTTTTAAATTATAAAAATTTAAAATATTTTATAACTATTAAACGGCTTTTTAAATAATAAGTTAAATAAGTAGAATTTTTTTTAATTTTAAGTTTATACTTTTTTATTATATAAAAGCTAATAGTTAATAGCTAAACGCACTTTTTTAAAAAAAAGCAGGACTTTTTTTTAAATATATAAAAAAAAAAAAAAAGTTTATTTTTTATAAAATAAGTTATTATTATTTAAGCTAAAATAAAGCTTATAGTTAGCTTTTATAAACATATTTTTTATAAAAAAGATTTTTTTAAACGTTTAGCCTGCCAGCTATTAAGTATTTATATATAAAAACTTATAAAAAGTTAAATTATTATAATTAAGCAAAGCAAAAGCTATAAAATAGCTTATAAAGCTATAAAAAAAAGGGTTTTTTTAGTTTAAAAATTAATAATGAACTATTAAACGTTTTTATAATAAAATATTAAATAACCGCTAATAGCTTTTTATATTATTAAAAGCATATATAGGTATTAAATTTAAAGCTACTTTAAACTAGTTTAATTTAAAATTATTATAATTTTTTTATAAATTATTTAAATAAAAATATAATATTTATAATTTTTAGCTAAAGCTATTTTTAGCTAAATATATATTAAATAATGCGCTATTTTATAAATAATTATAATATTTATAAAAAAAATAATATAATAAAAAAAAATAAAAACTATAAAAATTTTTTTTTTTTAAAACGGTTTTAAAATAAAATTTTAATCGATTTTATAACCGACTTATTAATAGTAAGCTTAAATAATTTTTTATTTATTATAATTATTATAAACTAGCTAATAAAAGCTATAACTTTTAAAGCTATAAAATTTATAAGTATAAAAACTTATATTAAACGGTTTATTAACTGCTAATAATATTATTATAGCTTTTTAAAAGCTATTATTAATAATCGAAGTTTTAATTAATTAAACGTTTTTTAAATTTAGCTATGCAAATTAATAAATATAAAATAGCAATTAAATATAGCATATTATTTTAAAATAAGTAAAGTTATAAAAAAAGCAAATTAAAAAATATTAGCTTATTTTTATATTTTTATAATTTATATATAGCTAAATTAGTTATATTTTTTAAAGCAATATTAGCAATTAATAATAAAAACTTTTTAATAATAAAATTAAGCTTATTTTTTATTTAATATAAATTTTATATAGCTTTTATTAAATAAATAAAATATTTAAAAATATTAATATATAAATTAAAAGCTTTTGCTAAAGCTTTTATTTAAAAATTATAAAATGTTTAAAATTTTATTTAAGCTGCTATAGCGGCTATTTAATAAAAAATAAAAAAATAGCTAATAAAAAGCGTTTTTTTATAAAACGTTATAAAATAAGCAATTAAGTTTAATTTAATTTTAAAAATATTAAATTAAACTAACTGTTTAAAAAGTTAATATAGTTTTATTTTAAATATTAAATTATTAAAATAATAAATTTATATATAGTTAAATTTAACGTTTTTAAAAAAATAATAAGGCGTTTTTATATAAATTTATTATAAAAAGCTATAATAAACTAATTATTTTTTTAAAAAAATCCGGATTTTTAATTTTTAATAATTTTATTAAATAATAATAAATATTAAATAAAAAATATATTATAAATAAAAATTAAATAAAAAAATTTAATTTAAAAATAAATATTAATTAAATAAAAAAGCTATTAATAATTTATATAAAAACTTATTAAATTTTTTATAAATATTAAAACTTTTAATAAGTTTAAAAATAAATATAAAAATATTTATTTATATAATAGCTTTTTAATATTATTTAAAAATAAAAAAAAAAAAAAAAATTTTAATATTATATTTATTAAAAAATAAAATAATAAATTAATTTTTTATTATAAAATTATTATTATTATAAATATTTATTTAAATATAAAAAAAGCAAATAATTTTTTAAAAAAATATTTATATATATAAAATTTTTTATTTAATTTATTAAAAATTTTTTATTTATAAATAAAAAGCTATATATAAGCTATATAAAAAATATTTTTTTTATTAATTAATAAATTTTTATTATTAATAAAGCTAAACAGCTTATTATTAATATATTTATAAATATTAAACCGCTTTTAAGCGCTATTTAAGCTTAAAATAAATAAAGCTATAGCAATTGTTTTTTTTTTTAAAAAAAGTTAAAAACAAGCTTATATTATACTTAGTGCAAGCGCTATATAAAAACTGCTTTTATATAATTTTAATAAAAATAAAAATAAAAAAAATTATTTTTAAAAGTTTAAATTTTATATTATTTATTTTAATATTATTTATTAATATAAAATAAACTGTTTAAGCTTAAAAATATATTAAATATATTAAAAACGAATTTTTTTTTATATAAAAATAAAAAGTTAATAAAAAATAAATATATAATTAATAAATATTTATTAAATATAAAGCATTTTAATTAGCTTTTTTTTAAAATTTTAATTAAAATTAAAATAATTAGCTAATAAAAAAATAAAATAAAAATAAAAAATATTTATAAAATTTATTATTATTAAAATTTATAGCTATATTAATTAAAATATTATATGCTTTAAATATTTTTAGCATATATATAAGCTATATAAAAACAGTAAATTAGCTTAAAAAAAGCGAGCTAAAAATTAATTAAAAATAAATAGTAATAAATAAATATTTATAGCTAAATTTTTTTTATAAACTAGTATATAAAAATAGCGCTTATTAATGCTTAAATAAAAAATAAACAGCTTATTATAAATAAAAGTGTTAAAAAAATTTACTGTTTTTATTAATATAAAAAATATATAAATTAGCTATAAAATAAATTATATATTTTACGTTTATAAACTAAAAATATATAAAAAAGCGCTAAAAATAAAATTTATTTATTTTAAAATATAAAAACTTATATAAATATAAAAATTTATTTTTAAAAATATAAAGCTTTATAAAAAAAATTTTATTAAAAGTTTTTTTTTATTTATAAGCAGGCGTAATAAAAAAAAGTTTTTATTATAATAATAAACGGCGCATAAATAGCAAATAAGCTAAAAAAATTAAAAAATAAAGCGCTAAAAAAGCGCAGCATAAAAGCTATAATAAATATAAAGTTAGTAAGAAAATAATATTTATTTATTTAAAAATAATTAAGCTTAAAAAAAAAGCGACATATAAACAGCTTTTATATAAAAAAAGCTAAAAAAAAAAGTAAATTTATAATAATAATTAAGCTTATAAAAAAAAAAAGTTTATATATATAAGTAAGTAAAACCGGTAAAATAAAGCGGTATAGCAGGTGGGACGGCAATATTAAAGCGGTATAAAATAAATTTATTAAAAATTTTATTATATATTTATAATTTTTATTTAATTTAAATAATTATTTATTATATAATATAAAATAATAAAAAAACTCGCTATTATAAAGCTAAAAAAAATTAATATTATAAGCTAGCAGGCTAATAAGCTTTAGCTTAATAAAATTTGTTTTAAATATAGCTAAAACGGATTTAAAAACCTATATAGCTAAAGTAGCTATTTAGCTGTATAATTATTACATAGCTTTATATATATATATATTTTTTTATATATTAAAATATTAATAGTATTTTTTTATATTAAAATATTAATAGTATTTTTTTATATTAAAATATTAATAGTATTTTTTTATATTAAAATATTAACAGTACTTATTAGCCGCTTAGCTATACCGTTATAAAAGTAAATAAAACCGTATTAATATAGCTTATATTTAAAGGTCGACCCATTTTAAAAAAGTTTATAAAAAATATAATATTATTAGCAAAAACGTTATATAAATTAAATTATTAACTATAGCTAAAGTATTTTTTAATTTTTAATAAAACTTTTAAATTAATAGGTAATTAATAGCTAATAAAAACATATTAGGTAGTTATTACCTGCTAAATATGAAATTATTAATTATAACTAAAATAATTTTTAATTTTTATATAATATAGCTTTTATATTTAAAAAAAAAATTTTGCTTATGTTTATTTTTTATTAAATTAATAACTAAAATATAATAGCTTATGTGCCGACTTTTTTTTTTTTTAAAGCAACTGTTTTTTAGTTTATAGTAAGCGTTAAAAAATGTTTTTAGCGTTACTAAGCTAAGCTTAAAGCGGCTAGCATATAATATATAGCGCTTAAAAAACTTTTTTACTTTTAAAATAATTATTTTTAAATTTAGCATTGCTTTTATTAATATTATATAAAATATATAGTTTATTTTTTATATATAATAGCTTTTTATATATATATTAATGTTATATTAACTTAATGCTTTAAACTATTATATTTTTTAACTAGCAATTTATATAAAGATTTAAAATATAAAAAAACTATTAACTATATTTATTATATAGCCGCTGTAAAATTTTAATAATTATTTATTTAATAATTATTTTAGCTATAATCTATATAATAAAGCAGTATATATAATATTTAATTAAATAATAGTTTAATTTTAAAATAGTAAATTTTATTAGTGTATATAATGTAAATATAGCTTTGTTATTTTATTATAAATATATTATAGCTAAAATAATTATTAAAAAAATATTATTATATTAGCAAAAAAATATATATAATTATATAAAAAATAAACGGTTATAAAAAAAAATTAATTAGCAGTAAAATATTAAGTTAAAAAAAATAAATAAAACTGTACTAATATAGCTTATATTTAAAAATCGACTAATTTTAAAAAAGTTTATAAAAAATGCGATATTATTAATAAACGCGCTATATAAATTAAATTATTAATTATAACTAAAGTTTTTTTTAATTTTTAAATAATATAGCTAATAATTAAAATATAATAGCTTATACGCCGAGTTTAATAAAGTTTATATAAACTTTTTTTTTTTAAAATTGCTATTAGCGTACTATAAAATAAAAAAAGCTTTTTTTTTATTTTTAAAATAACTGCTTTTTATTTTATAATAAGCGTTAAAAAAGTGTTTTTAATATTAATAAGCTAAGTTTAAAGTAATTAGTGCAAGCTTATACTGTTTAATAAAAATTTTTAAATTTAAAAAAACTGCTTTTTATATTATAGTTTTAACTATAGCATTAAATTATAATATTTATAATTATTAGTTTTTTATAATTAATTTATTATTTAAATAAAAATAGCAAGCTTTTATAATAAAAATAAAAATAATTAAAGCTATATATAAATATTAGCAAAAAAATAGTTTAAAATTTTAATTAAATATTAATTATAGCTAAATAAATTTCCGGTTTATTAAATAAAATTAATATTTATTTATAATTTTAAACTATTTTTTTATTAATATTTATATATAGCTTTAATTATTTTTATTTTTATTATAAAAGCCTGCTATTTTTATTTAAGCAATATATTAATTATAAAAAATTAGCAATTATAAATATTAAAAAATATTTTTAATTTTAATTATAATATTAAAATATAATATATATAATTATTTATTTTTTAGCTTTATATTTAATATAAATATTAAAAAATGCTTTTAATATTAATAAGCTAAGCATAAAATAGCTAGTATAAGCAGTAGTTTATAAATTAATACTATATATGCTATATTAAAATGTTTTATATATTTTTTAAAATAATAAAAATTAGCGCTATTAAAGTTTAAAAATTATTTATTAAAATTTTAAAAATAATATTTATATTATAGTAACTTTGCTATTTAAAATGTTTTTATTATAAAATAAGTTTAAAAAATGTTATATTAATAAAAAAGTTTTATAAAATAAATAGTTTGCTTTTAAAAAATATTAATAATATTTTAATTAAACGCTAATAATTTAATAATTTTTATAATATTTGCTAATATTTTATTATATAAAAAAAGTTTAAACTAAAAAACTATATTTAAATAGCTTTATATTTAAATATTTTTATATTTAAATAAATTAGCGGTTAAAAAAATAAAAAATTTTATTTTATAATTTATTAATTAATTTAATAGCTTTATATTTAAAAACCTTTATATTTAGGTAGATCAGCGGTTAGAAAAATAGAATTTTTTATTATATAATCTGTTAATTAATTTAATAGCCTTATATTTAAATACCTTTATACCTAGGTAGATCAGCGGTTAAAAAAATAGAATTTTTTATTATATAATCTATTACTTTAGTTAATTTAATAGCTTTGTACCTAAGTACCTTTGTACCTAGGTAGATCAGCGGTTAAAAAAATAGAATTTTCTATTATATAATCTATTAATTAATTTAATAACTTTGTATTTAAATATTTTTATACCTAGGTAAATTAGCGGTTAAATAAATAAAAACTTTTATTATATAATCTATTAATTAATTTAGTTAGTTAGTTTACTATTTAATAACTAATTTATTTATTAATTTAATATATAATAGTTAACTTAATATATTATATAGAATTTAACGTATAATATTAAATTTAGTATATTGCGGCAAAGCAGGTGCATTATAATTAATTAAATATATTATAGTTAATTAGGTGCATTATAGTTAATTAAGTATATTATAATAAAAACAGCAAAAAACCGCTTTTTATTTCGGTAATACTGCTATAATAACAGTAATAAAAAAATAAATAAAAGCTAAATATAATTTAACTAATTAAAAAGTTTAAAAGCTAAATAAAATAAAGCAAAAAATATTAATACCTTAATACCTATGTATTATTATAGTTAAATATTTATAGTATTTACTTTTTTAATATAGATTTTTTTTTAAATAGGTATTAATAACTAGGCCTAAATAAGAAATTTTTTTTACTATAAAATCTGCAGCGAAAAGAATTTTTTAAAATAAAAAAAACCTTCGTTTTATTTTAGTTATACCTTTTTACGTTAAAAACAAAAGCAAAAAATAAAAAATATATTATTATTTTTAATAAAAAAATATATATATTATATTATATAATTAGCTTATAGCGCAGAGTATTTTATTATTATAACTATAATAAAAATCGCTAGCTAAAACATATATAAAAATTTAAAGTTAATACGGCGCAGGCGATAAAAAAATAAAATACGACTTTATAATAATTTAAAAAGTCGGCATTAATAAAATAAAAAACGTTTATTATTTTAAAAATAATTATTATATAGTTTAAAAAAGCGGCAAAGCCGTATTATATATTAATAAATAAATTCTATTAAAAATATTTATTATAAAAAACAGAAAAAATTAAAAAAATATATATATTAAAAAAAGCGTTATAATTATTTAGTTAATTTATTTGCTAAGCGTAATAAATATAGTTTAAAAAAGCTTAATAAAAAAGTTTTTAAAAAAGCTGTCGGTAAAACGCGATTTAATAATTAAAAATTTTAACTTTTATTATTTTTTTAAAAAATAAATAAAGCATATATTATATAGCAGTATAAAGCTTTTTAAATTTATAATATAATAAAAACTAATATTAATAACTTTTTTTAAAAAGCTAATTAAAATAATAAATAGCTAAAATAATTTAATAATAATTTTAATTTAAGCTAATAAAGCGTTAATAATTATATATAAAAAATTATAAAAAAAAGTTTTAATTATAAAATAATTAAAACAGCTATTAAATTAAAAAGTTTTTTTAAAAAAGTTAATATAAGCAATAAAAAAAATTTAGCTATAAATAAATAAAAAGCTTATTAAAACTAAAGCTATAATAAAATTTAAAAATAAAATAAAAATTTAAAATTTAAAAAAATTAAATATACCTTTTAATAAGCTTATTATATAATTTATAAAAATTATTAACTTTATAATGTTATTAAAAATATAAAAATAAAATATTAAACCGGCTTTATAAACTAAATTAAAAATAATTAATATAAAAGCGAAAATAAAATGCGTTTATTAAATATTTTAAAGTAAATAATTAAAAAATGTTTAAAAAAAGCTTATTAAAAAAACCGAGCTTATAATAATTATATTAAAAATATAAAAAGAAAATTAAAAAATAATAATAATAAAAGCTTTTTAAAATTTAAAAACATTTTAAAGCTTAATGAAATAAGCGCGCTTATTAAATAAAGCTTTTTAAAAATAATAATAATGCTGTTATTATAAAATATAATAAAAAAACTAGTTATATATATATTATATTATAAGGTATAATAGCTTATAATATATAGCTATATATATTATATTATGCGGTGTAACGGCTTATTATATATAGCTATACTAAATGCTATTTAATAAATATATAAATAAAAACCGTGCTTTAAAGCTAGATAAAAACCTTTTACGCTTTTTTTTTAAATAATATTTTAATTTTTTTATTATTATAAATATGCTATATATGCTTTTTTTAAGTCGTTTTTATTACAAATTTAATGTGCTATTTATTAAAAAATTTTTTAATAATTAATTATAAGTTATTTTAAAAAAATTTGAGTTTTTTTTATTTATTTTTAACTATTTATTTAATAATTATAATTAAACTATATTTATTTATTTTTTTTATTTTTTATTTTTTTATTAAATTTTTAGCTATATTATAATATTATAGCCTGCTTATTTATAATAGTTAATAGTTTAAAACTTTTATATTTTTTATATTTTTTATATTTTTTATATTTTTTATATTTTTTAATATTTTATAATTAAAAAAATATTTTAATTGTTTTTTTATAGCTTTTTAATATTTATATAAATTAAATATTAATTTAATATATAAGCTATCGTTTTTAGCGCTTAGCTATATTTATATATAAATATTATTATTTTTAAAATTTTATATTTTATTAAATAGTTTATTAATTTTATATATTTAATATAAAGCTAAATAATTATAAAGCTGTTTATTTTATATAAGCTTTTATATTTATTTAAAATGGTTTAATTTAAAAGCTTTTAAATAATATTGCACGTTTATTTTACCGCTTTATATTTTTTTAAACGCTGTTTTATTTATTATATATATTATATTATTCGGTGTAACGGCTTATAGTGTGTGGCTATACCGGATGCTATTTAGTAAATATATAAATAAAAACTATGCTTTAAAGCCAGGTAAAACCTTTTTGCGCCTTTTTTAAAATAGTGTTTTTTTTATAAATGCGGTATATATGCTTTTTTTAAAAATTATTTTTATTATAAATTTAATGTGCTATTTATTAAAAAGTTTATTAATAATTAATAATTAATTATTTTAAAAGTTTTAACTTTTTTTAAAAAAAAGCTTAGGTTTTTTTTGCTTATTTTTAATTATTTATTTAATAATTATAATTAAACTATATTTATCTGCTTTTTTTTTATTTTTTATTTTTTTATTAAATTTTTAGCTATATTATAATATTATAACCTAGTTATTTATAATAGCTAATAGTTTAAAACTTTTGTTTTTTTATACTTTTTAACGCTTTATAATTTAAAAAATATTTTAGCCGCTTTTTTTATAGCTTTTTAATATTTATATAAATTAAGCATTAGTTTAACATATATACTACTATTTTTAATGCCCGGTTATATTTATATATAAATATTATTATTTTTAAAATTTTTTATTTTATTAAATAGTTTATTAATTTTATATATTTAATATTAAATTAAATAATTATAAAGCTATTTATTTTATATAAGCTTTTATATTTATTTAAAATAGTTTAGCTTAAAAGTTTTTAAATAATATTATATATTTATTTTATTACTTTATAGTTTTTTAAATATTATTTTATTTATTATATAAATATTAGTTTATAAAAAATTAATAGTTTAATTTTTTAACTAATTTTTTTTAAATTAAATAAGTTTATATACTTTTTAAAAAAGTTTTTTTATATATTTAAAATTGTTTATATTTTTTTATTATATTATTTAGCTATAGCTATTTAAAAAAAAACGTTTTATAAATATAAACTATATATTATTTTTATTAATTATTTATACTTTTTTATAATATATTTATTAAACAATAAACTATTTAGTTTATAATAATAATATATAATATAATTAATAAGCTATAAATTAATTAATAAAATAAAAGCTTTTATTTTAAAATTTATTATTTAAACGTTTTTATATACTTTAACAACCGCTTAAAAATATTTATTTTAAACAGTTTATAAAGCTTTTAAAAAGCTTTTTATTAAATAGTCGGCTTTTTATACCGCTATTTAATGCTAAACAATCGATTTATAGCTTATTATTATTTTAATTATTATAATATAAATAAAATATAATTAAATAAAGCTTAGTTATTATATAAAATAAATTAGTTATTTAATTATATATATTTATTTTTTTAGCTTTATTTAAAAAGTTTTATAATATTTTAATAAATATTTTTAATTTAATTTTATAACTATTTATTTTAATTTATTTAATTAAATTTAATTTTTTAAGCTTATTAAAATAAAATATATACTATTTCGAAAGGTTAAAATAAAAGTTATAGTTTTTATTTTATTTTAAATATATAATATGCGCTTTTTTAAAAATTTCGTATATATTTTTTATTATTTTATAAACGGCTAATAAATTAAAATTATTTATATATATTATTTTTTATAGCTTTTTAATTAATTATAAAATGTTATATAGTAACACTATATATAAAATAAATAATATAAATAATAATAATAATTTTTATAAAATATTTATTTAAATTTAAATTAGCGCAGTTTTATTTTTATTAAAAATAAAAACGGTGGTTTTATTTAATAAAAAACTTTATATTTATTAAATAAGCTATTTTAAAAAGCTTATTTTTAAAAAAATATTTAATAACTTTTTATAAATTAATAATTTAAAAGCTTTTATAATATTTAAATTTAATATAAAAATTTATTTTTAAACCGTTTATATATATTTTATTATAAAAATAATAAAATATAAAGCTATTTTTATTAATTATATTAAACGGTTTTTTATTTATTTTAGCAATAAAAAATTATATATTATTATTATATATTATAATTTTAAAGCTAGTTTAGCTTTAATTAATTTTTTAATTATATTAAATAATATAATTAATTTTTATAAAGTAATTAAATTTATTTATAATTTATTTTTATTTAATATTATTATAAATATAGTTTAAAAAGCTTTAAAATAATATTTAATTTAAAAGCTCGCTTTTATTATATTAGCTATTTATTTAATAAAAAACCAGTAATATTTATTTATTAAAGCGTTTTTTTATAAAAAAAAGTTTAAAGCTTTATATAAAGCGTTTAATAAGCTATTAAAGCTTAAAGCTTTTTATAATTTAATTTTTTTTAAAAATAAATTAAAATTTTTAATAATATATATTATAATTAATTAATATATTTTTAATATATAAGTTTATATTTATATTATTAAAAAAATATTAAAAAAATTAGCTTATAATAAAAAAAAATTTAGCTGTTAATATATTTGCTTTATTTTTAAAGCTGCTAGCTATTATTAGTTTATTTAAATTTTATTTAAAATTAAAAAAAATTAAACTATTTAAAGCTTATATATTATAAATTTTAGCTTATTTAATAATTTTTTATATTATTTAAGCATTATTTATTTTAATTAAGCTTTTTATATTATTATTTTAAATAAAATAATATAATTATTATTAAAACTAGCTATTAAATATAATAGCTTAAGTATATTTATATGCTTTATTTATATTATATTATATATAGTATGCTTTTTTTATTTTTATTTATAGCTACGTTTTATAAGCTTTTTTTTATATAAACCGCTTTTTATATATTTATTATTTATTTATTATATTATAGCTTAATTTCTTTTTTAATATATAAGCTATAATAATTTTATTAATTATTTTAAATAGCTTTTTAATTATTAAATTAAAATATTTTAAATTATTAATATTAATAAAATAAATTAT
>MU392356.1:0-25786 GCA_022578495.1 Nemania sp. NC0429 | reverse complement strand
AATAATAATAATAAATATTAATATAAAGCTTTTTTAAATTTTATAATTAAAATAAATATAATTTAAATTTTTTATTAAAAAATAATTAAAAAATATATTTAATATTAATAGCTATAATAATTTTAGCTTTAATAGCATATATTAAAGTTATTATAATTAAAAAGCTTATAATTAAAATTTAAAGTTTAGCTAGCCGTTTTATTTTATTATATATATTAATTTAATTAAGTTTTTTTTTTAAACTTTTATATTTTTTATTAAATATAATAAAAAATTAAAACTTTTATTATAAAAAAATTAAAATATTTAAAATAAGCATATATTTAAATATATTAATATAAAATTATAAAATAAAATATATAATTTTATTTTATTAAGTTTTAAAATTATTATAATAATTTATAAAAATAATTAAATATATTAATATTTAATTATTAAAAATAAAATTTTTAAATTTATTAAAAACTAATTATTATAAAAATATTTATTAAAAATATTTTTATTAATTAAAAATAAAAATTAAAAAATTAAAAATAATTAAATATTATTATAATTTTAATTATAAACTATATTAACAAATTATTATATAATATTAATTTTTAATTTATTTAATATTTTATAAAAAATTAAAATTTTTAAATTTTAAAAAAAATATAATTATAAAATTAAATTTTATAAAAATTAATAAAACTATAATTTTTATTTTAAAAAATATAGCTTATAATAAATTAATAATATATTTAATAATATATATAAATTAAAAAACGGTTATTATTATTATTAGCGCAGCCGCTTTTTAATAATATTTTTTAATTATAAAAAAGCTTTATATAAAAATAGCTATTATTAAATATGCTTTAAAAAAAGCGTATAATAAAATATAATAGCTTTAATATAATAAAAATATAACCGTTTAAAATAATTTATAATTAAGCTTTTATATAATGCTTTAAATATAATAATAAAAAAAGTTTAAAAATTTAATAAAAATAAATAAATAATAATATATTAAAATATTTAAAATAAAATTTATAAATAATATAAAAATATTATTTTTTATATTTTTATAATATAAAAAAAAGCTTAATATATAAAATAAATAAGTTTTATATATAAATAAATTTTATATAATTTAATATTTTTATATATATAATTAAAATAATTTAATTATAATATATTAAATTAATTAAATTTAATTAAATATTTATATATATATAATTAAAATAATTTAATTATAATATATTAAATTAATTAAATTTAATTAAATATATTTTTATTAAATGTTTTTATAACATTTTAATAAATATACACATTATGCCCGGGCTTATTATATATTTTATATTTTTATATATATATTAAATTATTTTTTATATAATAATTATTTATATATATTTTTTATAAAATTTATATATTTATAGCTTATTTTATTTTAATATTTTATTTTTTTTATATAATAAAAAGTTTTTTTTTTAAATATATTTATTTTTTATATAATAATATTAGCTAAATTTAATATTAGCTATATAAAATATAATATTTTTTTTAAATAAATAATTTTTATATATAAATATAATTATATTTTTTGTAATTTAATTAATTATTTTTAAAATATTTTTTAATAAGCTATTTTAATATTATATAATTTTTTTTTAATATAAATAGTTTAAAATTTAATATTTTTAATATTATATAAAATTTATAATTATTAAAATAAAAGTGCTTTTTAGCTAATAATAACGATTTAAACGGCATTTTAATTAATAATTTTATTTTAAATTATAAAATTATATAATTTAAATTATATAATTTAAATTATATAAAATTAATTTAATATTTTATAAACTTTTTTAAATATTTAATTTAATTATAAAATATAATAAAATTTTTTTTTAAATATAAATAATATATAACTAAATTAATTTATTAAATTTTTTTATATATTTATATATTAATAAGCTAAAATAACTAATATTAAAAAGCTAAAAATAATATAATAAATAAGCAAATATATAAAAAATAATAATTTTATATTTTTTAATATATAATTCGAATTTAATAAAATAATAACTTTTATAGCTATTAAAAATTAAAAAGCAGTAAATATTTTTTATATAATAAATAATATATTTATTAAAATATTAAATTTAATTAAAACTTTATTTATTTATTATTTAACCGTTTTTTATTATTAAAATAATATATAAAAAATTTATAAAACTATTTAATTTAATATTTTAAATTATAAATAATTATTTTTAATTATTTATATATATAAATTTTAATTATTTATGCTGGTTATAAAATATAATAATTATTTTAGCCGCTATTTTATTTATTATAAAGCCGGTTTTATAAAAATTATAAATATTTTTTTTATAATATTAAATTTAATAATTATTAATTATATAAAAACATATTATTTTTAATATATATTAAAATTTATATAAAAAATTTATTAATAATCGATTTTTTAATAAAAACGCGTTTAAAAATTAAATTATTATTATATAAAGTTTAAAGCTTAGTTAATGCTAACTATAGTTATATTATATATATATAAAAAAACTTCGTTATATTTTTAATATTATTTAATTAAAAAAAAACGATTATAAAATTAAATTTTTTATATATAATATAATAGTTTATTTTTTATATTTTATTAATTTTTATTTATTTAATAATTTTATACCGCGTGCTATACGACTATATATATAGTTAGCTAACGTTTTTTTAAAAACATTATATATTATAACAGCGTATTAAATTTATAATTTTTAATTTTATTATATAATTTAAAATATAAACTATATATTTATTTTATTTTAAATAAAAAATATTATTAATTATTATATAATAATAAAAAATATAAAATATATATAAAAATAAAAAATTATATAAAACTTATTTATATATAAAACTTATTTATATTATATATTATAATTTAATTTAATTTAATATAAAAAAACTTATTAAATTAATTTAATAATTATTATTAAAATTTAAAATAATAATAAATTTTATTAATATTAAATATTTATTTATATAAAAAAGCTTTTCGATTTATATATAAAACGGCGGTATAACCATCGTTATTTAATATAACACTAGCTAATATAAAAAACGCTACGCTTACGCTATAAATATATTAATATTATAATAAGCTTAAGTTATTTTAAGCTATTATAATATATATAAAATAATAAGCTACGCTATAGCGTTAGCTTAAAATATATGTTAATTTTAAAAAAAGTTATAGCTTTTTTAAATAAGTTTAAATAATTAAAGTAAAAAAAACAAAGTAAAGTTATTTATATTTTAATAAACATTTAGTTTTATTTTTTATAAAAAAGTCCGTTTTTTTAAAAAGTGTTAAATATAATAATAATTAATAAATTAAAAAGTTTTTTTAATTTTATAAATAATAATATATAGCCGTTTTTAATTAATAAAGTGATTTATTTATTTAATTATAATAATATATAAAATATTTACTTATTAAATAGTTTATATTATTTTAATAATATGTTAGCTTTTTAAAAAAATTTATCCGTTTAAATAAATAAAAAATAAATATATTAATAATTTAATTATATATTATAAATATATTATAAGCTTATAATAATAAGTTTAATTATTAATTTAATATTTTTATTTTTTTTAAAAAATATTTTTAATATAAAAAATAAGCAAAGTTAACTTATATAATATAAATAATACTAGCTAATATAAAAAATATTAAATATTTTTTTTTAATAAAATATAATTAATTTTATAATAAGTTTAAATTATGTTAAACTATTATAATATATATAAAACGGTAAGCTAACTTATTAGCTTAAAATATATATTAATTTTTTAAAAAATTAAATTTTTATTATTAAACCTAGTATATTAAAATATAAAAAAGTTATAATTAATATAATTAAAAAATATTAAAAATATAAAATGTTTAATATTTAAATATGCTATAATATCTTTAAATATTTTAAACCGCATATATATTATATTAATAAAAATAGTAAATATTTTTTTAATAAAAATATTTAAATAATTTTATTAAATTTTATTATATTAAAAATAAAACATTATAATTATTAATTTTTTATAAAAAATTTTTAATTAATATAAATTATTAATTTATATTAATTATATTTTTATTTTTTATATATACCGCTTATTATTATTATTAATTAAATACTTTAATAAAGTTTTTAAATTAGTTTAAAAAGTTAGTAATAACATTTTAAAGCTAAGAAATTATTTAAATTTAATTATTTAAAAAAATAAAAATTATAATAAAGTTTTTATTAATAAACTAATAAAAAAATTATTATATAGTTTTAATAAACTTTTAAATTTATATAAATATATTTTTTATTATTTTAGCAGGCGCTGTTTTATTTTTTATAAATAAAACCTGCTAATAGCTTTTAAAATTTTATTTTATATAATATTAAACTTTTAAAAAAAATAGTTAAAATAATTAAAACTTTTAATAATAAATTTTTTAATTTTAATATTAATAAAAAATACATTAAAATATAATAAATAAAATAAATTATTAAATTTTTAAATATATATTATACTTATTAATATTTTAATAAATATGTTTATTTAAGCGTTATTTTAACTTTTAAGCTTTAATTATTTAATATTAAAAGCTTATTAAACTTTATTTTATAATTTTTTAAAGTTAATAATAAAGCCGGTTTAATATTTTAAATATAATAGCTTTTATATATTATTTATAGCTTAAGCTTAATGTTTTATTATATAATACTTTTTTAATATATAAATTAATTTTAAATTAAATAAAAATACCTGCTAAACTTAAATATATTAATAAATAAAAAAAAAACTAAGAAAAATTATTTTAATAATAATAAAGAAAGCAGAAATAGTTTAAATTTAAAATTTAGCTTTTAAATTTAAATTATAATTTATAAAAAATGTTTTTAACGTAATATTTTTTAAATTTTTTAAAATAAAACGCTTTAAAAAATAAAACCTTTATATAATTAAATACTAAGCTTTTATAAAGCTTTTTTAATAAATTAAATAGTTTAAAAATGTTATTTTAAATAAAAAATAATTTTTTTTAAAGCTAAATATTAGCTAAAAACTAATAACATATAAATAAAATAATTAAAAAATGAAAAGCATTTTAAAAAAAAAGTTAAATAATATATAAGATTATTAAAAAAAAAGCATTTAAAATTAAACTTTTTTTTAACGGATTATCCGGTGGTTTTTATCGGTATTAATAAAAGCCCTTAGAGGTATTGCATTAATAATTGCAGTAAAGCTACTATTAGGTGGGTTAGCAACTATTTGTCGGGCTAGCAGCCGCTAGCCAGTTATAAATTAAATAAGCGCACTAGCGTGCACACTTATAGCTAGAATTTTAACTAAATAAATCCTCCACTTTTTTTTTTAATAAAACATTTTCTATTTTATTATTTTATTATTATTACTATAACTGCACTTATTAAATTAATGCTTTTACGCAGTTTTACTGTAAAAACTATACTATACTACACTTTTTTTTTAATTTTTTAAAGTTAAAAGCTTTTTTTTTTATCCTTTAGCAGCATTATTTTTAGTATGCGCATCTAGCGATAAACCAACCTATTTAAGCAAGTATTATTAGCTAAAACCTTAGCAGACAGGATTTTTTTACACTATTTTTTTATATTTCCGTTAAATTTTACAAATATCTATTTAAAAAAGCCTAAGCTTAGCTATACTTTTTTATATTTTAAAAATTAATTTGAGTAGACGATTATATAAAGCATGCTTTACAATTAGTTGCCGTATCGTTTTATAAACGTTACAAATTTCCAAAAGTCACCGGTTATATAAAATATGTTTTATAACTAAATTTTTTATTTATTTTATTCCGCTAAACATAATAAATAATAAAAGCATTAGCAGCCTAATTTTAAATAAAAAGCACCTTTTTATATTTATACTAATTATATTATATATATATATTTTATATTTATTTATATCTTTATGCTTTTTATTATATTAAAGCTAAGCAAATAAAACAAACATTTGCTTAAATATTTACTAAATAATATTATAAATTTGCTTTTAAATTTTTTACAGCTTAAATTAACTATTAAATAAGCACTTATAAAAATTAGCGCTTTATAAAAAAGCGCTTTTTAGCTATAAACAATAAATATAAATAAAAAAATTTAATTTATATTTAATTTAAACTTATATTTAAACTTTTTTATATAGCTAGCCTTTTTTATAACTAAGTTTAATTTAATAGCTAATAAAAAGTTTATAGCTAGTAGAAATTAAAAATGCGATGCCTTTTATATTATAAGCGCCGAGCCGCGCTTTTATATAAGCAAAAAAAAGCTTTGCTTTTATATAAATAAAAAAAAGTTTTATTTTTATATAAGCGAAAAAAAGCTTTATTTATAAATAAATACTAAATAATATAACTAAATATATATATTATATTTTTTTAATTATAACACTATAGTTAGTTTAATTATATAAGCTAAAATTATTAAATTAACTTTTAGCACTATATATAAAAATATTAATTAGCTATTTAAATTTAAAAACCGGCTAAACATATATTTAAAATATTAATAAAAGCTGGCTAAAATTTTTTATAATATTAAGCTATATAGACCTAAAGACTAGGCTTGTTATATATACGGCTATGCTAAGGCATAAGCGCCGCCGGCTACTAATACGAATTCCGGACTACATTATTAAAACCTTTAAATCAATCGCCGTTAAAACGACTAACGTTAGAACAACTAATGTTAAAACGACCGTTGTTTAAATAAGCATTGTTAAAATAATTATTGTTAGGCTAATTACGGCCACACCGGGCGTAGTTAAGCCGATCGTAGTTAAAATAACTATTATTAAGCTAACTATAGTTAAAATAATCGGCAATATAACGCCTAACTAAATAATAGCCAACAGCTTTAAACTATAACTTAGTTTTTAATTAATATTTAATTTATAAAATATTTATATATGCTTACTTTATATTAATATATATATCCGCTTATTATTTATTAATACAGGCTTTTTTAACCGGTCGGCTACCTAAGCCTTTTTAATATAAGTTTTCCCCTAAGATTTAATAAGCTTAAAAAAGCGTAAAAAAAACAGCCCGAACAACACGCCGCTATAAGCGGAAACTTTTTAAACAATAACCTATATAATAGCGGATTTAATAACAGACTTAAACGTAATAATTTATTTTGCCGTTTTTTTATTTATTTAAAAAACCTTTATTATAATACTTTTAATAAAAACTTTACTTTTATTAATAAAAAAACTTATAAAATTAAGCGCAATAATATTAAAATTTTTAATTTTAAATAGTTTAATTTAAACGATCGCGGTGTTATTATAAATAAAAAAAACATTATATATATTAATATATACTCGTTTATTAATTATATTAATATTTTAATTAAGCATAAAGGTATATAAGCGTTTAACATTAGCTAAATTTTTAATTTATTTAATCATTTTTTCGCTAAATCGGCTTTTTTATAATAAAACAATAAAATTAGTGCAAACGAGCGTTATATTATATAAAAGGCTGGCTTAAATAAAATCTTTTTAAAGCTTAAAAATCGCTTTAAAATATATACCGGTCGTGCTATTTAAAAATTTTTTAATAAAACTTTTTTTTTTTATAATATTGCTAAAAACTATAACATTTTTTTATAATATATTATATAAAAGTTATATTACGCCCGAGCTAACAGTACGCTAAAAAAAAATAATAATAACTAGATTAGCATTATATAAAATATTTATAACTAATAAAATAAAGCTATAACCGACTTTATTTAGCTGTTTAAAAAAAAAAAAACCTTTAAAAAATATATAAAAAAAATTAAAAAAGCTTAATATAAATTAAAATATAAAGCCAAGCAATAATACCCTAACATTAAACTTCGCTTTAATTATTTAAAAGTTAATAACTTTTTTTTTTTTTATTATATTTTAAATTGTGATAATTATAATTAAAACAATTAAAATAACTACAATTAAAGCTATAATAAACGGTTTAATAATTTATAATATAACGGCAGTAGCGACTAATAATATAATTTAAATTATAATTATAACTAAAATCAAAATCGGAATTAAAATAAAAGCCGGAATAACTAACGGTGCAATAGTTATAATTGCTATAATAGCAGTCGAAATAATTATAATAATAGAGATCGTTATAAAAATAGCTAAAACCGGCATAATAACAGCTATAACCGTCGTAATAGTAGCCGTGACCGCTATAATAGCTATAACCGTCGTAATAATAACTGTAATAATAACCGCAATTAGGTGCACTTTATATAGTTTTTAAAAAAAAAACATTTAATAATAAAAAAATATTAAAAATAAAAAATTAAAAAGTGCAGGCTTATTATTTAAGTATTGCACTTATATATTATTATTATTATAATTAATATAAATTCTTTGCCATCTTTTAGCTATATTAAAAGTTTTATAAACTTAGTATATAATTAAAACAAATTAGCACTTTTTTTTCGGTAAATCTAATTTGCCGCACTTATAGCTACTGTGTTTAAAAGCTTTTTTTATACAACTTATTATTTTAATATTTATATAAATATACTGCCGTTAAAAAAAATATAATCTAAAAGCTTAAAAAAATTTTAAATTATAATTTTATATTTTATAAAAAAAAGCCTAATATAAGCAAAGTTGCTAAAAGTAAAAGATTTATATAAAATATAGCCGAAGTTTTTAACTTTAAAGTGCTTATAATTAAAGCATTTAGCGCTAATAAAATTAATAAAGCTTTATGCTTTAGCTATATATATTTACGTTTTAAAGCCTGCCTAGCTTTTAATATTAAAAACGTTAAAGTATATGCTAACCTTAGCATTAGCAAAACTATAATTAAACATTTTTATTTAAATATATTAAAATATATAATAAAAAAACAAAATAAAATAATAATAACTGTTAGCAATATTTTTATTATTTTTATAAAATAAGCTATTTTTATTTTTTATATGCAAAGTATAAACAGACGAGGCTAACTTTATATTATTAAATATAAAAAAAAAAAAAAATTTATTAAAAACTATTTTTAGTTTAGCATGCTTATAAGCAATAATTTTCTATAGCTGCATAATTTGGTTATTAATTATAGCAGCAGAATAATTATATTTTAAAACTTAAATAATTTTATTATATTTATAAAAGTTATAGTGTATAGTTTAAAATGCGTTTATAAAATAATTAATAAGCGGAATATTACTTTTTAAAGTAAAAAAAGTGCATATTTTTAAGTCGAATATAAGCTTTTATTTAATAATTATAATTTTTATTTTATAGCTAATTATAAAAATTTAATAAATATTCTAGTTAATATATATATTTTAAAAGTTGTGCTTATTATTAATAACGTAAATATACTTATTAAAATTAAAAGAAATATAAAACTAGGACAAATATAAAAAAATCGCGATAGCGGTGTATATATTAGCTTATAAAAAAAAAGATTAAAAATTTTAGCTTTTACTGCTACGCTGTTCGCCCAGCTTTTAAAATAGCTGGTGCGCTTATTAGCAATCGATAAATCGATAACGCTAATAAACGCTAAATTCGATATATTATCTATTGTTATTGCGCTAGCTACTAACAGCGTACCTAATGCGTTAGCAAAAACTATAAATAAAATTGCTAAGCCTTAGCTATTTATTATTATAACCTTTATAACTAGTAGTAAAAAAAAAACGTATAGCTAGTTAAATGCGACCATTTTTACGCCTCCTAATAAGCCTTTTAAAAATATTTTTTTTACTAACGCTATATTTAATATAATTATAAACTTTAGTAATTAAACACACGTTAAGCTTTACATTTTAATATTAAATAGTTTGCTTAAAATTGCCGATTTTTTTATAAGCTTTAGCATTAAAAAGCTTAGCAACCTTTTTAAACAAATTATTAACAGTAAAATATACATTTATTTTAAAAAAGCATTAAAAGCAGCTAAGTTTATAGAAATTATTTAATTTTACAATATATAAACTAATTATAAAAAGGTCGACATATTTAAAAAAAAACAATTAAAAGTTTTTTTTATAAATAATTAATAAAATGCTAAGCTAAATATTTATTTATATTCTTTTAGTCGCTATAATATAAAAGTTTTTAACGCTACTTATAACGCTTTATATAAAAAAGGTCGCATAATTTAAGTAGATAAAGCGACCTTATTTACACACCTTATCTTTATTGCTTAGTATAAAGTATATAGCATAGATAAAAGCTAAGGTATGGTAAACTTATATATATTTAATAAAATAGCAGTACTTAATAGTTATTTTTTATTTTTATAATGTAAAGTTATTAAAAGTTTATTAAATAAAAAATATATTACGGTCGTAAATATAACCGGCTTTTTTTATTAATTTAAAATATACTCCGCACATTAAAATAAGTTTACAGTTATTAGTTTTTAAAAAATCGAAAGGTCGAACGTTGCTTTTATAAAATTTTAAAACTTTTTCGCATATATATAAAGGTATATAGATCGGCTGTTTAAAAGCTATTTTTATTATTGCCGCGCTTTTATTAATAATATGATTATTTATTTTAATATTTTTAAAAAACATATCGCGCACTTAAATACTATATTTAAGCTGTTTTAAACAAAAAATATTATAATATTATTAAAAAAATCGTTTATCAGATATTTTTCGGTCGAGCTGTTCGGTTTTTGCATTAATGCTTTCGGCATGTTAACTATAGCTAAAAAAGTATAAGCTTTTAAATAACTCGCTTTTTTCGATTTGCTTAAGTCGTTTAAAAGTTATTTTAAAGCAAATGGGTTTTTATGCAGTTTTTTACTATATTATGCATAGCTTGCCAAACCTTTATAAAAACAGAAAATAGCTTTTTTTATTAAAAGTAAAAAAAAAAATAAGGTAATTAATAGTAACTTTAAATGCTGCAAGCATTTTATTTAATTTATTTTTTATTTTTTTACTCCCGCCGAGTTAGCGTTATTTAAAGCGGTATAGGAGGCTATATATTAAAAAACTATAATATATTATTATAACTCCGATAAGCTTTTCTTTTTTTAAATTGACAGATTTTAAAAACAGAGGTTTAAAATAATATTATTTTATATTAAAAAAAATATAAATAAAGTTTAAGCATAATAATCTCTGTAAATAAAATATAGCTAGTGTTATATTTAAATAAATGTTTATCCGGTGCCAAAACTTAGTACAGCTTTTTAAAATTAAAAATAGCATATTTAGTTTAAATAGTAAAAAAGCTTTGCACTATTATTTATTTTAATACCTAGCTAGTAATAGTATTTATAAACTATTTATTTATTAAAAGCATAGTAAACTAAACTATATTAAACATTTCGGCCACCGATCGCGCTAACTACCGCTTTGTTAACTTATTTATATATCTATCTTAGTATAGATTATAAATTTACTACCTACCCGGTCGTTTTAATTATGTGCCTAACGCATTTAGCCGGCTAAAAGCGGTATAAAACGCTATAAATAAAACTAGTAAGTTATAACGCTTAAATAAACCCGCTGTTTTAAATTTGGTACAAAATATTATAAAATTAGCTAAATTTATTTAAAATATTATAAAATATATAGCTAAAGTTATTATAAACGAAAATTAAAAACGTAATTTTAAACTAGCCTATAAAGCCGATATATAGTATAGCAAAATTTTTAATAAATTATTTTTTAAAAATTGCTATAGTAATAATAAAAGCGTTATTATTTTTTTTAAACCCGGGCATTTTTTTTATATTATTAACAGGCTTATTTATAATATATATGCCGAAGTTAAACGGCTTTATATACTATATAGCATGGTTAAAAAAGTATTAAAAGCCGTGCACAATAAAAAATATTATGTTAAACTAAATTATATAATATATAACCTAAAACTATACTTAATATACTATAAGTTATAGCTAATAAAAAAATATGTTAAGTGCTGTCCTAACTGCGAATTTAATCGCACTAACCGAACTAAAGCTATAAAAAACCTCTGGCCGATTTGCCTTAAATATATACTGCTAATATAAACTATAGCTATTAATTTTATTTTTGTATTACTTTTAATAAAGTTAGCAGGCACCTTTTAGCAATTAACAGGCAAAGCTTATTATAAAACTTATAACTATATAATAATAATATTATGCCTTATCTTTAAGCGTTTGTTATTTATTCCTAGTAATAAAAAGTATATAGCGAAAAAATAAGCTACTGTTTTAATTAAATAATTGCTACTAAGCGATTAAAAAGTGCCGCGCAGAATTATTTCCGACTAAAATTAGAAATTTATTTTAAATTTATAAAAAAATATTTAAAAAGCTATAAAGACTAAGCTATTAATAACTATAGTATACCACCCGCAAAAAAACGAACTATTTAAATAAAAAAACTAAACAGTTAAAATTGCTTTATAATTTTATAATTTTATTAACCTAAAATTTAACTAGTTTAAAATTATTTTAATTTTATAATAAAACCTTAATATAATAAAAAACCAAGCTATACAGTTAATACTATATAAACAGCTATTTAAATTTCGACTACCTGGCCTACTTAACGTTATTATAAGCGCTGACCTAAAAGCTAATAAATCTTTATAAAAAATATAAGCGCTATAAAATTATTTATAATAAAACGCCAACCTAGCAATAAACTTCGCTGCTATTTAAGCTAAAAAGCACTATAATAATAAGCATTAAATATTAAAGTTCTAACCTAGAAATAAGGTGCTATTATATTTGCATAATAAATACTACCTATTTAAGCAATCTTTTTATAAATAATTATAATAATAGGCCGGACCTTAGACCGTGCTATAAAAAATTAGCAACTTAGCCTATAAGTTAGACTTTCTAGCCTATTACCGCATATATCCAGTCGTTTCGGTGGCTTAATTATAGCTAATATGTAGCAACAATAACTTTTTTTAACGTACTGCGCTTCCGCTAAGCTTTATTAAAGCTAATTAGCACTCCGATAATAACGATAAAGCTAACAAAAAAGTATATAAAGTTAAAATTATGCTATATTATTGTTTAAATTAAAAAAAAAACAGATTTAACTATTTAATTAAATAAAAAAGCTAAAGCTATAAGCACAATTAATAGCACTTTAAAAACTACTTATATTATTTATAAAAGTTAATTAATAAATACTAAAAATATTATAGTTTTTGCTTTAAAATACCGTTAAAAACGCGTAAAAAAAGTGTAAAAAAACTTAAAAGAAAATCGAAAAAAAAGTAAAAAAAAAAGCCGTAAAAAAGGTTACGCCTAGCACTAAGCACAGTCTTTATAATTATTAATCTAAATTAAAGCTATTAAAAGCAATAGTTTTTTTTTTGTTTTTTTAACATTTTAATAAAAGCTTTTAAAAGTATTGCATTAATAGTTACAGTAAAGCTACTATTAGGTAGGTCAGCAACTATTTATTAGGCTAGCAGCCGCTAGCTAGTTATAAATTAGATAAGCGCACTAGCGCGCACACTTATAGCTAGAATTTTAGCTAGATAGATCCTCTACCTCTCTTTTTAATAAAACATTTTCTGTTTTACTATTTTATCATCACTACTATAACTGCACCTATTAGGTATATTTCGCTAAATTAAAGCTAGCATTAGTTTTTATAAAAAAATAAAAGCTTTAAAAACGTAGCTTTTTTAAAAAAATTATAACTTTTTATATAATATTTTTATAAAAATTAAAAACTACGCTTTTAAATAAAAATGCTAATATAATAATTATTAATAACTTATTTTAAAATATAAACTAAAAAGTCGAACATTTATATAAATATTTAAATATTAAATTTTTATATATAATAAAAATAAATAAAAATAAAAGCTTTTATAAACATATTATTAACCGATTTTAATATTTTTAAATAAATTAAAATAAAAATATAATTATTTAAATTTAAAAAATAATAAACTATATATAAATAAATTAAAATTAAAATTTTTTTAATAAAAGCTTATAATAGTTTTAATATATAAATCGATCGTTAAATTTATATATAAAAATAAAAAATTTATTATATTATTTAATAGCTAGTTATTATTAAAGTTTTTTTTAAAATAATACTATTATTTTTTAATTTTATAAAATAAAACAAATAATTAAAAACTTAAAAGCGCTTTTTTATTTTTATTTAATTTTAAATTTTAAATATATAAAAAGCTTTTATTATTTTATTAAATATAAACATTTAAATATATTAATATTAATAAGCTATTTTTAATAAGCAAAACTAATAATATAAAATAAACCGAATATAAAATTAAAAAATAAAAATAAACGCTTATTAAACATTATAAAAAATGTTAACATATTTAAATAATAAAACAGTAGCTATAAAAATTAAAATGTATTAAAAACTATATAATAATTTATTTATTAAATATGCTAGCTTTAAAAATAAATAACGTTTTAACGTTTTATTTCTATTTTGCTTTTAAAATAAAAACAATGTTTTAAAAAATAAGCGGCCGTAAAAGTTAATAATAAAGCTTAAAGCGGAAGCTTAGGTTAAACAGCCTATAATATAAATTTTAATAATAATAGCTAATATTTTAATAAAAATTTAAAAAACTTAAATAAAAAAAAGTTTTATATAAATAACTATTAAATATAAATTAGCCGATTTTAAAATATAAAAAGATTTCGTTTTAAAGTAAATATTTATACTTTATATAATAAAAAAAAGCTAGTTAATATTTTAACGCTTAAATATAAATTTTATATACTAATATAATTAAAAATAAAAATAATAATAAAAACTTTTAATAAAATCTTTTTTTTATTAATAGTTTATTATTTTAAAATCGGTTTATTTAAAGCTAAAGTTTAATAGTTAAAAAATCTTAACATTTTTATTAAATTTAATATATTTTTAATATTTTTTAAAAATTTATAAAAAAAAATAATTTTTAAATTAAATCATATTTATAACTATAATAAATTTTTAAAATAAACAGCTTTTAATTAATAAAATAAATAATAAATACGCTTTAAAATAAAATTTTATAATATTATAATAATAAAAATTAAAAAAGTTTTTTTTTATATAATATAAAGATTTTTATTTAAATATAATAATCTAGCTAGTTAATATACCAGGTAATAATACTTATTAAAAGCTTTATAAATACGTTAATTTAAAGCTTATAAAGCTTTTATTATATACGCACTTTATTTATAATACGTATTTTTTATAAAATTATATTATAATGCCGGCTATAAAAGAAAATAATTATTATTTTTAATAACTAATTAATGTTTTTTTAAGTTTATTTTTTTTTAAAAAGCTTTTTTTTTTTAAAGCTAAAAAGTTAAAACGCGGTTTATAATAGTTTTAATACTTTTTAATTAGTTTTATATTATAATAAAGTTGCTATTTAAACTTTTATTTATTAAATTTATATTTTTAATTTTTTTATTTAATTAAATAATTAAATTTTATTTTATAGCGATTTAATTAATAATTAAAAATAATTTTAATTTTATAAACTTTTTTTTTTATATTAAAGTTTTTTATTTTGCTTTAATAGGTTTTAATAAAAGCATTTATTTTTTAAATAGATTTTATTTTTTAAACATAACGTATAAATATTTAATACATATAACCGGATATATATTAAAATTAGCGAAAAAGTAAAGTTTATATAATAAATCGTTTATTTTCTTTTTATAATTTAAAAGCTAAAACGTTATTAACTATATTTATATAAAAGCTTTTTAAAAAAATAATATTTTTTATATAATTATAAATATACTTTTTTTAAATTAAACTTTAAAGCTTAATATTTAATATTATATTATTTTTTATTACTAGCTTATATAAAATTTATAACAAGTTAAACATTTTTTTATAAATAGTTATAAAAAATTAAATGTTTTTAAATTTTTTAAATTTTTTTATATTAATAATAACTTTAAAAGTATTATATAATTTAAACTTAATTAATTATTTATAAAATATAAATTTAATAGCATTTAATAAAGCTACGTTTAACTTTTATTATAAAAAAAATATAATATTTACTTAGTTAGCTTTTAAATTAATAAAATTATAATATTATAATGTTATTTTTATAGTTTAGTTTTTTTATTTTAATAAGTTATTTATTTAAAAATAATAAGCTATTATTATTAATAGCTTAATGCGAAGCGATTTTTATATTTTTTATTAAAAAACGGAAATAAATTTCCGATTTTTATTAAAGATAATTTTTATAAATATTTTTTAGTTTTTAAATAATAATTACTTTATTAACGCGGTAGTTTAATTTTTCATTATATGTTTTTATGTCCTGGTATAAAAAATATGCGCTTTAAAATAAAATAAAAGCTTATTATTATTATATTAAACGTTTTATAATAAGGTTTGCTTTATTTAAAATATTAAAGCGTTTTTTTAACTTTAACTTTAAGTAAAGCTAATATAAAATCAATAGTAATTATATATATAAATAAAAAACTTTTTTTTTAAATTAAATAAAGCGTAAACTGCCGATATGCTTTTATTAATCTGTTTAGTTTAGCTTGCAGATATTATAATATTTAATATATTTTTTTATTAGCTAAGTTTTATTTTTAATTATATATAGTTTTAAAGTTTTTATTATTTTTAAAACTTTTTTATAATTTTTTTTATTATATGCTATTTCGAATATATTTTTTAATTATGCCGTACAGTATATAAAAACGTCGCATATTATTATAAATATTATAAATTAAACCGTTTTTAGCTAAATTAAATAAATGCCCGGGTTTAAAAAAAAAGCCGACGTTTTTATTAATTTTTATATTTATATATATAACGTTTTTTATATTATTAAAAATTTAAAAATATTTAACGTTTTTTTATAAACGTAATAAAAGTTTTAAAATATAAATTTTTTTAATACTGCTTTAAAAAATAAAACGTTTTATACGGTATTACTTTTTTTTAAACAGTATTAAATATAGCGGCTTTTTTAAATTATTTTAATTTTTTATTAAAGTTTATTACGTTTAAACGCTTTAAAGTCGGCTAAAAGCGTTTAATATATAATTTAATCGATTAAAAAAATAATAAATATATAATTTATATTATAAAAAATAAATAAAAAATTTAATTAATTTTTAGTTAACTCGGTCGGTAGCTAAGGTTTTTAAAATAGTTTAATCGACTATTTTTTTTATAATAAAATAGTCGATAAAAATAATAATTAATTTTTTTTTAAATTAAATTATAACATATAATTTTTTTAATGTTTATATTAAACATGCTATTTTTAGTTTAAAAAGGGTGTACCGGGTTTTTACGGTTAATAAAAACTTATTAAAATGTATAATAAGTTATATTTAAATATAAAAAATCGTTTTATTTAATGTTTATTTATATTTAAGCTTAGTATAAAATATTATTATTTCGAATTTTTATTAAATAAAGCCGTCGATTTAAAAAAAAAGTTTATATAAAAAGTTATAATAATATAAATTAGTTTTTTTATAAATAGCGTTTTAAATAGCAGCAAATAAAGCTTTTTTAGTGCGCGTAAGCTTATAATAAATCGATTAAACGTATGTTTTATATTTATTAGGTTTTTTAGTTTTTATATATTTATTTTTCCGTTTTTTTTTAATAAAGCTGTTTTATATTTTTATAAAAGCTTTAAAATTTTAACGTAGTATAAAATTAAGTTTTAAACCTAACTCGAGGTGCTAATATATTATTTAAAAGCTTTTAATTATTAAAAAAATGCTAAATTATAAAATATTATAATATAACTAGCCGTGTTAGCTAGTTTAAATATATTAACATAAAACCTTAACAGGTTTATTAAAAAGTAATTAATAAATAATTTAATGGGAAATATAGCTATATTTTTTTTAAAATAGTTTAAATATCGTTTTTAAATGTTATTTATATTAATAAGCTATTTTAAAAAAGATTATAATATTATTAATAAACGTTTTATAATACTGCTTATAGTTATAAAAAAGGTTATTTATATAATTTTAAATATAAGCTAAACTATTATAAAAGCTTATTACTGCTATATAATATAAAAAATCTGTTTCGGTAGTTTAAATATATAAAAAACTAATAAAAAAAAGCAGTAGTGTTTATAACGATAATATAATATTTATTTTATAATAAAACTATTATTTCTGTTTATAAAAGTAAAAAATAATAGTTAAAAATAAATATTTTATTAAGTTTTTATAAATTAACGACTATTTATTTTTTTATATAGTTTTGCTAGGCTTTTTATTTTTATTAAACATTATACGCTAAGCGATAAAAACGGGGTATATAAAAAAATTAAGTTTATTTACCTAGTTTATATGTTTTTAAAAATATAATTTATTATAATATTTATTAAATATTTTTATATTTTTACGATTTAATAAATATATACGATTATTTATTTTAACGTTTTAGTTTTATTAGCTTTTAATAAAAAAAACTTTAAATTATTTATTTAACGGAATATTTATAATGTTTTTATTTTTTTAAATATCGAATGCTTTTATAATTTTTTAAAACTTATTAATAAGAAATGCTTTTTTAATATAAATATAAACGCCGGTATTAATTATAATTTTTAATAAATTAATAAATTATTTAATCTTTATAATTAAATATATTTTAAAGATTTTAAAATAAAACGCTATAATAATTAAAGCTAGGCTTAAGTTTCCGTTTTTAAATGTTTTAATTATTAAACTAATAGTATTTATTAAAAACATTTTAAAAATAAATATAGCTAGCTAAATAATTATAAAAGTAGCGATTTTATAAAAAGTTATAATATTTTTAAACGGAGCGCTTTTAGTGGCAATAGCGGTAATAATAAAATTTAATTCGAATTCCGTGCTTAGGTTAATAAGCGTTTTTAAAAAAAAGATTTTTAAAAAAACGCTTTTAAAGAAAATATTTTTAAAAATATTTTTATTTTTATAAAGGTATAAATAAAAGTGGTACTTTTTATATTTATTAAATAATTAGTAGCAGCAGCAATAAATGCTAAAGCGCTAAGCGCTTTTTAAAAAAACACGGTATAATAATTAGCTATTTTATTTTTACAGATATGCTTTAACTTAGTTTTTTTAAAAATAATAAAACGCTTATTAAAAACGTTAATTATTAAAACGACGCAAAGCGTCCGAGCGTTAATTAGTATATTTAAAATAGCTAAGACTTTTTTTATTATAAAAAAGTAAAAATTGCGGTTAATAAGCAGTGCTTTATACTTTATAGCTATATATATTAACTTTTTTTTTTAAATTAATTATTTTTTAGCTAATAATATATATTATATATTTATATACTTTAGCAGTAATTTTAAAGCTTAAGCTAAAGCTACCCACTAATAAAAAGCTAATTATATAAGCTAAATAATAAATATTAGCTTAATAAAATAAAATAAAATCGTTTTTAAAAAAAAGGTTTAAAGCTAGGTTATTTATTATTTAACTTTTTTTTTAAATTATTATATTTTTATATTATTTCTACCATTTACACTGTAGTAATAAAAAATAAAAATAGCATATTTTATAAGCTTTATACTGCTAGGTTTAAAGTTTTTAGCTTTGCTAATTCTTTTTTTAATTATATATTTATAATATTAAATAAAAAGTGTTTAATATAAAATTTTTTTTATAGTTAAATCGGCGCACACTTTAATATTTTCGCTGTTTTTAATAGCGCGAGCTAAAAAATAAAAGTAAATAGTATATAAATATTAAAAAAGTTTAATAAAGTTATAAACAAATATATTTATAACTTTAATTTTATTTTTAATATCGTTATTTTTTAGCTACAAAGGTTAACTTTAAATCGGCTTAGCTTTAACCTTATTATAAAAAAGCTAAACTGTTTTTTATTTAACGTTTTTATAATGTTTAAAATATTTAAAAAAAAAGTTATAAAAAATAAAAATAATGTTATAATAGCTGCATATTTTTTTTTAAATTAAAAAAAAAACAGTGCTTTTAATTTTTTTTAATTTAACTGCTAGCTAATATTTTTATAAATGCTTTTTTTAAAAAAAAAAAAAAACTCGATATAATATTAATAACAAATAAGTTTTAAATTAAGCTAATATAAAGTTTTTAAAAAAATGTTATGCTTATTATTTAATAAATAACGATTTATTAAATATTTATTTAATTAGGTTATAAAATAAATTTTTTAACTATAATAATTATTTTTATTTTAATTAAAGCTTTAGTTTTAGCTATAATTATAGCTTCGGTTTTTGTTTTACTAGCTATTACCCCAGCAGTTACTGCTTTATTTATAATTATTATATCGATTGTTTTAATTATTTTTTAATTATAATCGTTTTTATTATTACGTTAAACGTAATAACTGTTATTTTAACGTTTTTAATTATAAAAGCTATTATAGTTAAAACAATAATTATATAAGCTATTTTAGTTTTAGCTATTATTTTAGCGTTTATTATTATATCGGTTATAAAAACAGTTTTAAAAATTTTTATAAAGGTTTTAATTATAATTATTATAAAAAAAAATCTTTTTACTTTATTATTTTATTAGTTTATAAAGCTAATAAATAAAATATTAAAATAAAAAGATTTGCTTTTATATTTAAAAACATTTTTAATTAAATTTTATTTATTATTTTTAATTTTTTTAATTTTAAACATATATTTTTTTAAAATACTGTTATATAAAAAAAGCTTAAAAAATTATTTAAATTTTAAACGCATATTATTTTTAATTTAAACTATAATACCGTGCTAGTTATAATTATTTAGTTTTATAATTTTTATAACTTAAATATATTAATTTTTTTTTAAATAAATTAAAACAGGGCGTGTTTATTTTTATAAATATTATATAAAATAAATTCGTTTTTTTTTAAATTTTTTATAGCTATGCTAAAATTTATTATAAAACGTTTTAACAAAGCTTTATTTAATGCGGCTAGCTTTTTTTTATATAAATAAAAATAAATAGTCTGGTTTATTTTATTATTTTATTATAAAATAATAAGTTTAATAAACAATGTTTAAAATAAAAATTAAATTTATTGTTTTTATATATAGCGCATTTTTTTAATTTTTTAAAAAAAGTTAAAACAGTTAATAAAAAAATATATATTAATAAAAATAACGTTTTTTTTTAATAATAATGCTTAAGTTAATAAAATCGTTATAAGCCGGGTCGAAAGTGCCGACTTTTTTATGTTATAGCTTTATATTATTAAATATATAAAAGCTTTTTTATAAAAATAAAATGTTATAACGTTTAAAGTTTTAAAAATTGTATAAAAGGTTATATAAAAAATCGTAAAATAAATATTTTAATTTTTAATTTCTTTTTAGCTACTAGCTATTGCTATAATTTAATTTAAAAAAGTTAAAATTAAATAAGTTTAAGTTCGGTTTTAAATTTATATTTTATTATTTTTTTAATTATAGTATCGCTTAATAACGGTTGTTTTTTTAATAAATATTTTTTTAACAATTATGTTTATAGCGGTCGTTTTATTAACGGTCGTTTTTTTAACGAATTTTTTTATAAAGATTATTTTTATAACGATTATTTTTATAACGGTTATTTTTGCGATAGTTATTACTGCAAGGATTATTTTTATAATGGTCGTTTTTATAGCGGTTATTTTTATAATAATCGTTTTTTTAGCGGTCGTTTTTATAATAAGAATTTAAAAAATAGCTAAATAAAATATTTTTATCGACAGGTTTATAAAAATAATTTATTTTTTTAGCCTTTTTACGGCAAGCTTTATAAAGCTTTTTTTTATAATTATTTTTTTAAGCAAATATAGCTTTTAAAATATAGCGTTTAAAATTAAATTATATTTAATTATTTAATTATATAAAATATATAAAGCTTTGTTTTATTTTTTTAAATTTTAATATAGCTATTTAATTATATGTTTATTTATTTCGATTTTTTTTATAAAAGCTAAAGTTAAAATTAAAGCTAAAAGTTTAATATTTATAGTTTTAAAAAGCTAACGTTTAATTTATTATTTAAATAACCCTGCTTTAAATCGAGATTTAGTTTTTATTACCGGGGGTAATTATAAAAGATTAGCTATTAAGTTAAATTTAAAAAGCTTTTGTTTAAATAGCAGCTAGCTTAGGAGCGAAAAGTTTTTAGCTATTTTAGCAAATTAATAAAGCGAGTAATAAAGCGACAATATATAATAAAAAAAAAAGATTATTTACGTTTTAAATAAAGCTATAAATTAGTAAATAAGTAATAAAGTTTATATTTTAATTAAAGCTGCAAACTAGTTTAAAAGATCTGCAATGTTTACGCTATTTTTAGCTAAAATATAAAAATATATATTAAGTATACGCTTTAAGCTTTTATGCTTTAGCTATAGCTGCGAACTAAAAATTTATAAGTTTAAGCTTTAATTTTAAATAAAAAATATTTGCTTAAATAAATAAAATATTTGTCGAGCTATAATGTAATAATTTACGCTAGGCCGATAAAGTGCTAGTTATTAGCTTAGCTATAACGCTATAGGTACGCAAGCATATACAGTGCTAAAAATAAAAAAAAAAAAACTTTTTATTTAAAAAAAAAAAATTAAATAATTTACTGTTTAGTTTAGTTTTTATAATAAAATTTAATAAGTGGCACTATTTTAATAAGTGCGCTTTAAAATAAAATTTTATAATATTATAATAATAAAAATTAAAAAGATTTTTTTTTATATAATGTAAAAAATTTTATTTAAATATAATAATTTAGCTAGTTAGTGTGCCAGGTAATAATACCTGCTAAAAGCTTTATAAATACGTTAATATAAACCTTATAAAGCTTTTATTATATATACATTTCATTTACGGTATATATTTTTTATAAGACCGTATTAACAATAAAAATAAAAAAAGTCAGCAAAATAAATTTATAACTTTAAAAGAAATTAGCTTTAAAAGTTAAATATATTAAACTTTTAATAAACGGTTTAAAAGCAGATCGTTATTAGCTAAATAACCGGCCGGCAGCTTTTAATATTTAAGTTTTATCGTTTTTAGCAAGCTTTAACCGTCCGGTATATAGTTAATAATTAATTTAAAATTAATATAAATAAAACAAAGTTAATTATTTAATTAAAATATAGCATTATAATAATTAAAAAATAATATTAATATAATATAGTTTTTATTTAATATTTTAAATATTAATATAAAATAATTTAATTAAGCGTAAGTAAATAATAAAAATAAATATAATTAAAAAAAAATTAAGAAAAAAAGCAGGCTATTATGCCGCTTTTTGCTATTTTATAAAAAGTTATAAAAAAGCTGTCGGAAAATGCACGCTTTAATAGCCGGCAAATAGCCCGCTATAACACTGCTAAATTATAAAAAGGTTTTAAAGCTTTTAAACACTGCCGCTTATTAAAAAATATAATATAACACTAAATATAGCGGTTTAAAAATAATAATAGCATTAAAAAATATTATAATAAATAATTTATAATTAAATTTATATTTAAAAATATAATTTAATAATTAAATAATAATAGGTTAAGCGTTTATATAACGTTTAATTTAAAATATAACTTATTTTTTATATAAAAGCTTAAAATATTATAATAGCTTTTAAAATAATTAAATGTTTTATTATTTAATAAATAATGTATATAAATAAATTAATAAAATTTTTATTATTTTTATTTATTATTTAATAAAAGTATAGCTAAAAAAACAAGTTTAATAAAATTAGTAAAAAAAAATAAAACTTTAAATAAATTTAATAAAGTTTAAAATAATAATTATTAGTTTAATAGTTAATATTTTATAAATAGCTGTAAATAAAATAACTTAGTATAAAAAAGCTTATAAAATATAAATAACTTTATAATAATTTTATAGCGAGCTTAAAAAAGCCGTTATAATATATAAAAAAATATTAGTTTTTTAAAAAGCTTAAAATATATATTAATTTTAAATAAAAGCTTATATTTAATTTAAATGCTTATAAAATAAAAGTTTAATAAGCTATAAATTATATAGCTAAAAACGTTTATTATTAAATGCTGCTAATGTTTAATAAAACCTAATAATAATTAAATTTAACTTTAGTTTAATATTATAAAAAAATATAAAAATATAAAATAAATAAAAGCTTTAGTGCTAATAAAATATTATTATTTTTATTAGTTTTTATTTATTTAATAAAATAAAACTAAATATTTATTTAATTTTTAATTTTAAAATTTTTATAAGCTAATTTAAATTAAAAATATTATTAAATAAAAAGTTTAGCTATATTAACATATTTATTAAACTATAATATAAATATTTAAATAAAAATATATAAAAAATAAAAATTTTTAATAAAATAAAAAAATAAAAATCTTTTTAATTTTAATTTTTAATATAAATATAAACTATAAAAATATAGCTTATTAATTTTTTAATTTTTTAAAATTTAAAATTAAAAATATTAAAAAAATTATTATAAAAATTAATTTAAAATTTTAAAGTTTTTATTAAAAAAAAAGCTTTAGTTTAATATATAATATATAATGCTGCCGTATATACCGCGCTTTTAGCAGTAAATAGCGATTATAAAATAATATAGTTTATTTAAATAAAATATTTAAATATAAACAACCTTTATTAAATTTATTATATTATTTTTTAAAATAAAGCTTTATAAAAGCGTATAATTTAATATAAAAAAAAATAATAAAATAAAAACAATTTATAACTAATTTAACTTTTTTATTATATTTTAAAATAAGCATTTACTTTAGCAGGCATTATATAGCTAAACGGTTAAATGCTTATTAAAATACTAATTAACATTATTTAATATAAATAAACGTAAAAAGCAGCGGCCGGTTTAAAATATAAAATATTTTTATTTAAAAAAGTGCTGCTAGCTAAAGCTTTATATAAAAAAAAACTAGCTTATAACGGCTAAACGTTTATAATAATATTATTTTTTAATTTTTTAATATTAGCTTTTATTATTATATTAAAATAAAATTTAATAAATATTAAATTATTTATTTATTAAAAATAATAAAATTTTTAATAAATTTTATATTAATAAAAAAAGTTAAATTATTATGCCGTATTTTATATAGCGCGGCAATTTTTAACTAGTTAATATAATTATATTATTATAATTATTATATAATAATAATTATTATATTAATTATAAATAAAGCTATAGTTAATTATAATAATAATTTATATAAAGCGTAAAAAAATATAAATAATATAAAAAAACGCTGTTTAAAAATATATTAAACTTTTTTAAAATTAAAACTAAATAAAAAAAAGCTTATAATTTAAATTTATTTAAAAACGTTTTAATTATTTAATTAAATATTATAATAAGCTTAATATTATTATATAAAAAATAAATAAAAGCTAAAAAATTAAATAATAATAATAATATAATTATTATATATATTAGCTTAATAAAGCTTTATTTATTATAAAAATATTATATTATTTATTATTATAAAAAAATATTATAATAAAATAAATAAAACTATTATATAAAATATAATAATATTATATTATATTTTAATTTTATAATATTTTTTTAAAAATTTTAAATATAAAATATAAATTAAATTAAAATTATTATAAAATAAAGTAGTTTTATTTTATTAATAATTTTATTATAATAATAATTTTATTTAATATAAAAAAAACTATTAATTTAAATAATTAATAATTATAA
>MU392355.1:0-26026 GCA_022578495.1 Nemania sp. NC0429 | reverse complement strand
TATTAAATATAAAGCTAAAAAATTAATAATTATATATATTATAATTTAATATTATAATTAAAATTAAAAATATTTATTAATATTTATAATTATTAATTTTTTATAACTAATATATTATTTAAATAAAAGCAGCAAGTTTTTATAATAAAAATAAAAATAATTAAAGCTATATATAAATATTAATAAAAAAATAGTTTAAAGCTTTAATTAAATATTAATTTTATTTAATAAACTAAAAATTTATTTAGCTATAATTAATATTTAATTTAAATTTTAAACTATTTTTTTATTAATATTTATATATAATTTTAATTATTTTTATTTTTATTATAAAAGCTTGCTATTTTTGCTTAAGCAATATATTAGTTATAAAAAACTAGCGATTATAAATATTATAATTTAATATTATAATTAAAGCTATAAAATAAAAAGCAGTTTTTTTAAAAATAAAAAATTTTATTAAGCAATATAAGCTTGCGCTAGTTATTTTAAGCTTAGTTTATTAATATTAAAAGCATTTTTTTAACGTTTGTTATAAAATAAAAAACAATTATTTTAAAAAAAAAAAAAAAAAAGCTTTTTTTATTTTATAATATATTAATAGTAATTTTAAAAAAAAAGCTTATATAAACTTTATTAAACTCGGCGCACAGGCTATTATATTTTAATTATTAACTATATTATTTAAAAATTAAAAAGTATTTTAACTATAGTTAATAATTTAACTTATATAGCGTTTTTATTAATAATATTATATTTTTTATAAACTTTTTTAAAATTAGTTGATTTTTAAATATAAGCTATATTAGCATAGTTTTATTTATTTTTTTTAATTTAATATTTTACTGCTAATTATTATTTTTTTTTTATAACTATTTATTTTTTATATAATTATATATATTTTTTTATTAATATAATAATATTTTTTTAATAACTATTTTAGCTATATTATATTTATAATAAAATAGCGAGGTTATATTTATATTATATATACTAATAAAATTTATTATTTTAAAATTAAACTATTGTTTAATTAAATATTATATATATTATTTTATTATATATTATAGCTAAAATTAGCTTTATATTAAAATAATATATAAAAAATGCTAACAAAGCAGTTATAATATAAATTAATATTAACTAAGCAAAATAAAACTTTATTATTATTATTTATAACTTTAATATATTAATATATATAGCAGACTTTTTAGTTAAATTATAATAACAGATTTAAAAAGGTAAAAAATTTTATTAAATAATATATATTATATGCTAGCTGCTTTAAGCTTAGCTTATTAATGCTAAAAACACTTTTTAATGCTTGCTATAAATTAAAAAGCAGTTGCTTTAAAAGTAAAAAAAAAAAAAGTTAGCATATAAGCTATTATATTTTAATTATTAATTTAATTAAAAATAAAAATAAGTAAAAAAAAATATTTAAATATAAAAGCTATATAATTTAAAAATTAAAAAGTATTTTAGCTATAATTAATAATTTAATTTATGCAGCGCTTTTGCTAATAATGTTATATTTTTTATAAACTTTTTTAAAATCGACTTTTAATTAATCGGCAATAGTAAAAAAACGTTTAAAAAATTAAAAATAAAAAAATGCTAGTTTAGCGCTAAAAATACTATTAGTACTAGTTTATATATTTAATAATAAAATTTTATAATATATTTATAATAAAATAGTAAGGCTATATTTATATTATATATACTAATAAAATTTATTATTTTAAAATTAAATTATTATTTAATTAAATATTATATATGCTGTTTTATTATATATTATAGCTAAAATTAGCTTTATAATAAAATAGTATACAGAAAGTGCTAATAAAGCGGTTATAAAATAAATTAGTGTTAACTAAACAAAATAAAACTTTATTATTATTATTTATAACTTTAATATATTAATATATATAGCAGACTTTTTAAACAAACGGTTATAATAGCAGATTTAAAAAAGTAAAAGATTTTGCCAGACGGTGTACGTTATGCGCTAGCCGCTTTAGGCTTAGCTTATCAATACAGAGTGCAGTTTATCTAGTGTATTAAAGTTGCGGTTAATAAAAATCGGTTAGTTAGGTCTAGCGCTTATACTAGCCGTTCTAAAGTTGGCTTTTAAAAACGAAAGCTTTTTTTACACCTGGTTTAAAAGAGCTTTTAATAATCTATAACCTTTTAAAATCTATAACCAAGCTGTACTTTTTAATAATATGTATATTTTTATAGGCTATACATATAAAAAGTACTTATTTACTGCTATTATACTAATAACACTAATAAAGCATATATATTTTTAATAAATATAAAATCTATATGCTTATATTAATTATGTTTATTTTTATCTTTATATGTTAGTTTTATATTTTTTAAAGCGTTATAGCCGTATATTACAGCATGTATTTTAAAGTATAATTTAGCTATATTGTGGCCGCACCTTGCATGGCTTAGCAATATATATAAAATATTAACACTTGTTAAAATAATAGCAATAACAGCGTTATATATATAAAAAAAATTAACTCGGAGGTAAAAAATATTATAACCTATATTACTATATGTTTTATTATTATTATATATATATAACGCTAAAATGCAGGTGTGCAACGGTATAGTGCACATATAAATATTAAATATATACTTAAGTTTATATAAAAAATTATATATGCAGGCTTATATTTATAGAATGGTTACAGATTCTAAAAGGTTATAGATTAAATGGCCCACTATGCACTAAAGGCCTTTTTAAAGCAGGTGTAAAGAGAGCCTTTGTTTTTAAAAGCCAACCTTAAAACGGCTAGTACAAGCGCTAGACCTGACCAACTAATTTTTATTAACCGCAACTTTAACATACCAAATAGACTGCACTCTGTGTTAACAGGCTAAGCTTAAAGCGGCTAGCGCATAATATATATTATTTAGCAAAATTTTTTATTTTTTTAAATTTGCTATTATAACTTAATTAAAAAGTTTGCTATATATATTAATATATTAAAGTTATAAATAATAATAATAAGGTTTTATTTTGCTTAGTTAATATTAATTTATATTATAACCGTTTTGCTAGCACTTTTTATATATTATTCCGCTGTAAAGCTAATTTTAGCTATAATATATAATAAAATAACATATATAATACCTAATTAAATAATAATTTAATTTTAAAATAATAAATTTTATTAATATATATAATGTAAATATAGCTCTGCTATTTTATTATAAATATATTATAAAACTTTATTATTAAATATATACGCTAATATTAATAATATTTTTAGCGCTAAACTAATATTTTTTTATTTTCGATTTTTTAAACGTTTTTTTACTATTGCTAATTAATTAAAAATCGACTTTAAAAAAGTTTATAAAAAATGCGATATTATTAATAAGTTTAAAATAGCTGTTTATAATATTAGTTAATTTAAAATATATAATAGCACCGCTATAAGACTTTATTATTATCGAGCGCGTACGCTAGTACTAATAATGTTTTTAGCGCTAAACTAACATTTTTTTATTATTATTAAACGCATATATTAGTACTAATAGTATTTTTAACGCTAAACTAGCATTTTTTTATTTTTAATTTTTTAAACGTTTTTTTATTATTATTAATTAATTAAAAGTCGACTTTAAAAAAGTTTATAAAAAATATAACATCGTTAGCAATTTAAAAATAGCTATTTATAATATCGGTCGATTTAAAATATATAATAACACTATTATAAAACTTTATTATCAAGCGTATAAGCTAGTATTAATAATATTTTTAGCGCTAAACTAATATTTTTTTATTTTCGATTTTTTAAGCATTTTTTTATTATTGCTAATTAATTAAAAGTCGACTTTAAAAAAATTTATAAAAAATACGATATTATTAGCAAAGGCGCTATATAAATTAGGTTATTAATTATAATTAAAATATTTTTTAATTTTTAAATTATATAGCTTTTATATTTAAATATTTTTTTTTGCTTTTTTTTTTATTTTTAAAATAACTGCTTTTTATTTTATAGCTTTAATTATAATATTAAACCGCTATATTTATAATTGCTAGTCTTTTAGCCGTACGCTTAACCGTACGCTTAACGTAAGCATTAAAAAAATGCTTTTAGTATTAATAAGCTAAGCTTAAAACGGCTAGCATATAACGTAAAGCGCTTAGCAGACCTTTTTATAAATAAATAAATAGCTAGCAGCTAATAAAAGCTTATTAACTATAGCTAAAATATTTTTTAATTTTTAAATTATATAGCTTTTATATTTAAATATTTTTTTTTATTTATTTTTATTTTTAATTAAATTAATAATTAAAATATAATAGCCCGTGCGCCGACTTTTTTTTTTTTTATTTTTAAAGCAATTATTTTTTAATTTATTTATAGCAAGCATTAAAAAATGCTTTTAGCATTAATAAGCTAAGCTTAAAGCGGCTAGTATAAATATTAAAACTAATTAACTAACTGCTATTTATATAATTATAGCACCGCTTTTAACATTAATAAGCTAAGCTTAAAGCGGCTAGCGCATAATATATAGCGTTTAAAAAACCTTTTTATTTTTAAAGCAACTGCTTTTAAACCTAGCGTTATTTTTATTAATATTATATAAAGTATATAGTTTATAATGCTTTAAACTATTATATTTTTTAACCAGCAATTTATATAAAAATTTAAAATATAAAAAAACTATTAATTATACTTATTATATAGCTGCTATAAAAACTATTATATTTTTTAACTAGCGATTTATATAAAAATTTAAAATATATTAAAAAAAACTGCTAACTATATTTATTATATAGCCGCTATAAAAATTATTATATTTTTTAACTAGCAATTTATATAAAAATTTAAAATATAAAAAAACTGCTAACTATATTTATTATATAGCTGCTATAAAATTTTAATAAATATTTTTTTAATAATTATTTTAGCTATAATATATATAATAAAACAGCATATATAATACTTAATTAAACAATAGTTTAATATTTAAATAATAAATTTTATTAGTATATATAATATAAATATAGCCTCGCTATTTTATTATAAATATATTATAGCTAAAATAATTATTAAAAAAATATTATTATATTAGCAAAAAAATATATATAATTATATAAAAAACGGACAGTTATAAAAAAATAATAATAATTAGCGGCAAAATATTAAATTAAAAAAAGCAAACAAAATTATGTTAATATAGCTTACATTTAAAAGTCGACTAATTTTAAAAAAGTTTATAAAAAATATAATATCGTTAATAAAAGCGCTATATAAGTTAAATTATTAACTGCAGCTAAAATACTTACTAATTTTTAAATAATATAGCTTTTATATTTAAATATTTTTTTTTGCTTATTTTTATTTTTAATTAAATTAATAATTAAAATATAATAATCTGCGCGCTAAGTTTAACGAAATTTATATAAGCTTTTTTTTTTAAAATTAACATTAGCATACTATATAATAAAAAAAGCTTTTTTTTTTTTTACTTTTAAAATAACTGCTTTTTATTTTATAGTAAATATTAAAAAAGTGCTTTTAATATTAATAAGCTAAGCTTAAACTAATTAGCGCAAACTTATACCGTTTAATAAAATCTTTTATTTTTAAAAAAACTGCTTTTTATTTTATAGCTTTAATTATAGCATTAAACTATAATATTTATAATCGCTAGTTTTTTATAACTAATTTATTGCTTAAATAAAAATAGCAAGCCTTTATAATAAAAATAAAAACAATTAAAGCTATATATAAATATTAGCAAAAAAATAATTTAAAACTTTAATTAAATATTAATTATAGCTAAATAAATTTTTAGTTTATTAAATATAATTAATATTTATTTATAATTTAAAATTATTTTTTTGCTAATATTTAAATATAGCTTTAATTATTTTTATTTTTATTATAAAGGCTTGCTATTTTTATTTAAATAATATATTAATTATAAAAAATTAGCAATTATAAAGATTAATAAATATTTTTAGCTTTAACTATAGCATTAAATTATAATATATATAATTATTAGTTTTTTAGCTTTATATTTAATATAAATATTAAAAAAATATTTTTAGCATTAATAGGCTAAGTATAAAACGGCTAGTGCAAGCAGTAGCTTATAAATTAGCGCTATATATGCTATATTAAAATATTTTATATATTTTTTAAAATAATAAAAATTAATGTTATTAAAGCTTAAAAGTTATTTATTAAAGCTTTAAAAATAATGTTTATATTATAACGACTTTATTATTTAAAATGTTTTTATTATAAAATAAGTTTAAAAAATGCTATATTAATAAAAAAGTTTTATAAAGCAAATAGTCCGCTTTTAAAAAATATTAATAATATTTTAACTAAACGTTAATAATTTAATAACTTTTATAGTATTTGCTAATATTTTATTATATAAAAAAAGTTTAAACTAAAAAACTATATTTAAATAGCTTTATATTTAAATACCTTTATACCTAAATAAATTAGCGGTTAAAAAAATAAAATTTTTTATTATATAATTTATTAATTAATTTAATAGCTTTATATTTAAATATTTTTATATTTAAATAAATTAGCGGTTAAAAAAATAAAATCTTTTATTATATAATTTATTAATTAATTTAGTTAATTAGTTTATTATTTAATAACTAATTTAACTATTAATTTAATATATAGCAGTTAATTTAATATATTATATAAAATCTAGCGTATAGCATTAAATCTAATATAATATAATAAAATAAATATATTATAATAAAATAAAAAAATATATTATAAATATATTGCTATAAAATAAGTACATTATAATAAAATAAATAAATATATTATAATAAAATAAATATATTATAGTTTATTTAATATATTATAATAACAGTTTATAATAATTATAATTAAATAATTAAAAAGCTATGTTTTTTTATTTTTTATTTTTTATATTTATATTTTTTTATTTTTTATTTTTTATTTTTTTTTATTTATTATACACTTTATTTTTATATTTTTTTATTTTTTATTTTTTATGCCTACGTTTTTTCGTTTTTTATTTTTTTAAAATAGCTTTTTTTTTATTATTTTTAGCACTCCGCGCTTTAAAAATAGCTAGCTAAAAAAAGCCAGCGTTTTTAATACTTTAAATAAGCTAAAGCCGGCTACTTTTAAAGCTAAAAAAACTTTTAATAAAAAATAAGCTTTTATAGCCGCTAAATATTATATTTTTAAAAAAATTTATATAATTAGTTTTATAGTTAATATTTAATTATTATATTAATTTATATTTTTAAATGCTAGCATAAAAAAAGTTAATATAAAATAAATTTATATATTTAATATATTAGCTAATTTATTTTAAAGCTAATTAAAATAATATTATAATAATTAATTAAATATTAAAGCTAATATTACTAGCAGTATAGCTATTAGCGCTTAATTAATTATTATAGCTAAAATATATAAAAATTTTAATATTAATAATAGCAACGTTTTTTATTATTTAGGTTTTAATAGCTATAAAAATAAAAATAAAAAATAAACAGTACTTATTAGCCGGGGTATTAAAGCTTTATATGCTTTATTTATAATTAAAAACTTTATTTAAATTTTTAAATTAAAAAATATATTTAGCATTTAAAATAATAATAGTTATATTTAAAATAATAATAATTATTTATTATTATATAGTTTATAATATAATAGTTTTTATACTGTTTAAGCTTATTATTAGTATAAAATTAAAATAGCAAACTTTATAATTAGTTTAAGCTAATATAGTTTTTAGCTTTAAAGCGTTTTTTAAAATATATTAAAATATTTTATATATTTTTTAAAATAATAAAAATTAACGTTATTAAAATTTAAAAATTATTTATTAAAGCTTTAAAAATAATATTTATATTATAGCGACTTTGCTATATAAAGTGTTTTTATTATAAAATAAGTTTAAAAAATGTTATATTAATAAAAAAGTTTTATAAAACAAATAGTTCGGCTAAACGTTAATAATTTAATAACTTTTATAATATTTGCTAATATTTTATTATATAAAAAAAGTTTAAATTAAAAAATTATATTTAAATAGCTTTATATTTAAATACCTTTATACCTAAGTAAATCAGCGGTTAAAAAAATAAAATCTTTTATTATATACTTTATTAGTTAATTTAATAGCTTTATATTTAAATATTTTTATATTTAAATAGACTAGCAGTTAAACAGATAAAATCTTTTATTATATAATCTATTAGTTAATTTAATTAATTAGTTTATTATTTAATAACTAATTTAATTATTAATTTAATATATAATAGTTAACCTAGTATATTATATAAAATCTAACGTATAATATTAAATTTAATATATTATAATAAAGCAGATATATTATAGTTAATTAAATGCATTATAATTAATTAAATGCATTATAATTAACTAAATATATTATAATACTAGAGGCCTTTTTAAACTAGGTGTAAAAAAAGCCTTTGTTTTTAAAGGCCAACTTTAAAACGGCTAATATAAGCGCTAAACCTAACCAACCGATTTTTATTAACCGCAACTTTAACACACTAAATAAACTACACTCTGTATTAATAAGCTAAGCTTAAAGCGGCTAGCGCATAACATACACCGCCCGGTAAAATCTCTTACTTTTTTAAGTCTGCTATTACAACCGTTTATTTAAAAAGTCTGCCGTATGCATTAATATATTAAAATTACAAATAATAATAACAAGGTTTTATTTTGCTTAATTAGTACTAATTTATTTTATAACCGCTCTGCCAGCACCCTCTGCATACTATCCTGCTGCAAAGCTAATTTCGGCTATAATATATAATAAAACAGCATATATAATATCTAATTAAACAATAATTTAATTTTAAAATAATAAATTTTATTAGTGCATATAATGTAAATATAGCCTCGCTATTTTATTATAAATATATTATAAAACTTTATTATTAAGTGTATAAGCTAATACTAATAGTATTTCTAGCGTTAAATTAGCATTTTTTTATTTTCGATTTTTTAAGCATTTTTTTACTGTTGCTAATTAAATCTATATAATAAAAAGGCAATAATAAATATTATAACAACAATATAAAAAAGGCAGATATTGCAGGCTAAAAATTTATTTATTAGTTATAATTTTTAAACGCCGTTGTTTAAATATTCTTTTATATAAAAAAAAAGCGGCTATATTTACTTTATTATTTTTGCTTTAATAAACATAAAAAAATAAAAAAAATTAATATAATAAAAATATGTTTATATTAATTAAAATTAATTATTAGCTTAAAAAAAAACTTATTTTATTTATATAAAAAATTAATAAAAACTTTTAAAGGTCTCGTAAATAGTCACAGGAGCCACTGCTAAGTGGAGCGGTAACTATTTATTGGTCTAGCAGCCGCTAGCTAGCTGTAGATTAAATAAACGCATTAGCACGCACACACATAGCCAGAATTTTAGCTTAATAAATTCTTTATTTCTTTTTTTAATAAAATATTTTCTATTTTATTAATTTAATTATTACTACTATAACTGCACCTATTAAATTAATGCTTTTATATAGTTCTACTATAAAAACTATACTATACTACACCTTTTTTAATTTTTTAAAATTAAAAGCTTTTTTTTTATCCCCCGGCAGCCTTATCTTCAGCGCGCCTAGCGACAAACTAACCTGTTTAGGCAAAATTGTTAAGCTAAAACCTTAGCCGACATATTTTTTACACTAATTTTCTCACGCCCCGCTAAATTTTACAAGTACCCGTTTAAAAAAGCCTAAGCTTAGCAGTACACCTTTATATCCTAAAAGTTAGCTATAAATAACGATTATATAAAACGTGCCTATAATCGTACCGTACCGCCCGCTTTGCAAACGTTACAAATTTTTAAAAAATTTTTAATTATAAACGTGTTTATAATTAGGCCTTCTTACCTACCTAGCTTTGCTAAACGTAATATATAATAAAAGCGTTATTAAATATGCTTAATAGCTAATTATAATACATATATTCGACCGATAGCCCAACTTTAAATAAAAAACACCTTTTATATTTATATTAATTATTTTATATTTATATATTTTATATTTATTTTATACCTTTTATTATATTTAAGCTAAGCAAATAAAATAAACATCTGCTTAAACATTTGCTAAATAACACTATAAACTTACTTTTTTTAGATCTTTTTTAATCTAAATTAAATAACGCGCTCGCTAAAAAACAGTTAAAAAACAATAAGTTTATATTTAATTTAAATCTATATCTACACTTACCTAAGCTACTAACCTTGCCCCTGTTAAAAATAGCGTTTACTATAGACCGTCGGCCAACGATCCACCGAAACTAAAACGCCTTATATACTATAAATATAAAACCGCGTCTTTATATAAGCAAAAAAAAGCTTCGCTCCCGCTTTAGCAAAAAAAAAGCCTGTTTTTAACTAATAAGCAAACAATATAACCAAATATAAATATTTTATTTTTTTAATTATAATATAATAGTTAATTTAATAGCCCGAGCTAAAATAATAAAGTCGATTTTAAATACTATATATTAAAACATAAATTAACTGTTTAAATTTAATAATAAATTAAACGCCTATTTAAAGTATTAATAAAATCTAGCTAAAATTTTTAAAAAAATTAAATTATTTAAGCTTAAAAATTAGGCTTACTATATATAAAGCAGTGCCGCTAAACCATTTTAGCTATTTTTATATTAAAACTTCCGCCGTCGAAACTTTTATTAAAACGCTCGACAGAACGATCAGCGTTAAAACACTCGTTGTTAAAACCTTTATTATTAAAATGCTTGCTAAAATAATCTTTATAAAAAGCCAGGCAGGCAAAATTAGAATTAGCTAGCTATAAAACTTTTAAAAAGCGACCAACTTAAAAAACATTTTTATATGCTTATAAGTTATTAGTATATATATCCGCTTATTAATTATTAGTATAAACTTTTGCAACTAATTAGTTTTTTAGGCTACCCCGGCTATTTAAACCCGGCCGGTATAAAACCTTTTCCTAGACCCGACTAACAGACGGTCGAACTAAATATTAAAAAACAGCCGGAACAGCACGCCGGTACAGATAAAAACCCTCCAAATAATAATCTAAATAATAATAAATCTAATAATAAACTTAGATATAACGACCTATTTCACTGTTTTTTTATCTATTTAAAAAACCTTTATTATAATATTTTTAGCAAAAATTTTATTTTTATTAATAAAAAAACTTATAAAATTAAATAAAACAATATTAAAATTTTTAATTTTAAATAATCTAATTTAAATAATTATAATATTATTATAAATAATAAAAACATTATATATACTAATATATACTCGTTTATTAACTGTATTAACGTTTTAATCGAGCATAAAAGTATGCAAACGTTTAATACTAGCTAAATCTTTAGCCTATTTAACCATTTTTTCGCTAAATCGGCTCTGCTATAATAAAACGACGAAATTAATACAAATAAGCGTTATATTATATAAAAAGCAGGCTTAAATAAAGTCCTCTTAAAGTTTAAAAATCGGTTTAAAATATGTACCGGTCGCACAACCTAAAAATTCCTTAATAAGACTTTCTTTTTTTGCAATATTATTAAAAACTATAACGCTTTTTTATAATATATTATATAAAAACTATATTACGCCTAAGCTAACAACACATTAAAAAAAAATAATAGTAATTAAATTAGCATTATATAAAATATTTGCAATTAATAAAATAAAGCTATTATTAACTTTATTTAATTATTTAAAAAAAAAAAAACCTTTAAAAAATATATAAAAAAAATTAAAAAAGCTTACTATAAGCTAAAATATAAAGCTAAGCAACGCTATTCTAATGCTAAGCCTCGCTTTAATTATTTTAAAGTTAATAACTCCTTATTATACCGCTTTTTAAATTATAATAATTACGATTATAATTAAAACAAATGCAATTAAAATTAAAATAAACGTTTTAGCAATTTATAATGTAATAAAAATAACAATTAATAATATAATTCTAATTATAATCGTAATAAAAACTAAAACTATAATTAAAACAGAGGCCGTAACAACCAACGATATAAATTTAGTCGTAATTGCTATAATAGCAGTTAAAATCGCCGTAATAATAAAAATTGTTGCAACAATAGTTAAAACCGCCGCAATAGCAGTTATAATAAATAAAACAATAGCCGCGATCGTTAAAACGGTAGCTAAAACCGCCGAAATAATAATTACAACAATAACTATAATTAAATATATTTTATACAGTTTTTTAATAGCAATATTATAAACAGTAAACAAATTTTTAAAGCAAATAATTATTAAAAAATGCAGTTTTTTTATTATTTAAATACTGTTTTAATATGCTATCGATATTATAATTACTATAAATTTTCTGCCACCTTTTATTTATATAAAAAAACGTGCCGCTTTAACATATAGCTAAAACAAATTAGCATACCTTTTTTAGTAAACCCGGCTCGTCGTACTTACAGCTACTGCACTTAAAAGCTTTTTTTATATAACCTATTATTTTAGCACCTACATAGATATACTGCCGCTAAAAAAAATACAATTAAAAAGCTTAAAAAAACTTTAAATTATAACCTCGTATTTTATAAAAAAAAAGCTAACACAAGCGAAATTACCGACTTTAAAAAACCTATATATAATAATAAAAACAAGGTCCCCAACTTTAAAGTGCTTATAATTAAAGCGCCTAACGCTAATAAAATTAATAAAGCTTTGCGCTCTAGTTATACATATTTGCGCTTTAAAGCTCGCCTAGCTTTTAATGCTAAAAACGTTAAAATATACGCCGATCTTAGTACTAACAAAACTATAATTAAGCGCTTACACTTAAATATGCTTAAATATATAATAAAAAAGCAAAATAAAACTATAACTACTATTAATAATACGTCTGTTATTTTTATAAAGTAGGCCATATTTACTTTTTATATATAAAATATAAATAAATAAAGGCAGCTCTATATTGTTAAGCATAAAAAAAAAGAATAAATTGTTAAAAACTACTTTTAGCCCGGTATATTTATTAGCAACAACTTTTTACAGCTGCATAACTCGGTTATTAATTATAGCAGTAAAACGATTATATTTAAAAACTTAAATAATTTTATAATACTTATAAAAATTACCGTGCATAGTTTAAAATATATTTATAAAATAATTAATAAAAAAAACGTTACTTTTTAAAATAAAAAAAGCGCATACTTTTAAATAAAATATAAGCTTTTGTTTAGCGATTATAATTTTTATTTTATAGCTAATTATAAAAATTTAATAAACACCTTAGTTAATATATATACTTTAAAAATTATATTTATTATTAATAATACGAAGGTTTTTATTAAAATTAAAAAAGGTATAAAGTTAAAACAGATATAAAAAAATTATAACAGTAGTATATATATTAGCTCGTAAAAAAAAAGTTTAAAAACTTTAGCTTTTACCGCTATATTATTTATTTAACCTTTAAAACAGTTAATTAGCTTATTAGCTATTAATAAATCGATAACGCTAATAAATGCTAAGTTCGATATATTATTTATTATTACTGCTTTAGCTATAGATAGCGTACCTAATATATTATTAAAAACTATAAGCAAAATCGCCGGCTTTTAGCTGCTTATTATTATAACCTTTATAACTAATAGTGTAAAAAAAACACGTACTTATGCGAGCGCGGCTATTTTTACGCCTTTTTAAACATTTTTTAAAAGTACTCTTTTTACCGACGCTATATTTAATATAATTATAAACTTTAGCAACTAGCTATATATTAAATTATATATACTAATACCAGATAATTTGCTTAAAATCGCTAACTTTTTTACTAATTTTAGCATTAAAAAGCCTACCGACCTTTTTAAATAAATTATTAAAAATAAAATATATATTTATTTTAAAAAAGCGTTAAAAATAGCTAGGCTTACCGAAATTATTTAATTTTATAATATATAAACTAATTATAAAAAAATCAATATATTTAAAAAAAAATAATTAAAAGTTTTACTTATTAATAATTAATAAAATGCCAAGCTAAATATTTATTTATACCTTTTTAGTTATTATAATATAGAAATGCTTAATGCTATTTATAATGCTTTTTATAATAAAAGTTATATAATTTAAGTAAATAAAGCGACTCTATTTACATACCTTATTTTTATTGCCTGGCGTAAAATATATAGTATAAATAAAAACTAAGTAGTAGTAAACTTGCATGCTTTTAATAAAATGGCAGTACTAAATAGTTACTTTTTATTTTTATAATATAAAGTTATTAACAGCTTATTAAAAAAAAAATATATTATTATTATAAATATAATTAAATTTTTTCATTAGTTTAAAATATATTCTGCTTATTAAAACAGATTTACTGTTATTAGCTTCTGTAAAATTAAAAAATTTAATATAGCTTTAATAAGCTTTTATAATTTACTTATATATATTTAAAAATATATAAATTAACTTTTTTAAAATTATTTATATTACTGTTATGCGTTTATTAATAACGTAATTATTTACTTTAACATTTTTAACAAATATATAGCTTATTTAAACATTATTTTTAAATTATTTTAAATAAAAAACATTGCTATATCTTTAAAAAAGTTATTTATTAGCTATTTTTTTATAAAACTATTAGGCTTTTATATTAATAGACTTAGTATATTAACTACTGCTAAAAAAGTGCAGGCCTTTAAGCAGCTCGCTTTTTTAAACTTTTTTAAAACGCTTAAAAGTTATTTAAAAATAAGCGGATTTTTATATAATCTTTTATTTTATTACGTTTAACTTATAAAGCCTTTATAAAAGCGGAAAATAGCACTTTTTGCTAAAAGGTAATAAAATAGCAAAGTGGTTAACAGAAATTTTAATTGTTAAAAGCACTATATTTAATCTACTTTTTATTTTTTTATCGCTGCTAAGTTAGCATTTGTTAAAGCGGTATAAAAAGCTATTTATTAAAAAACCACTATATATTATTATAATTTTAATAAGCTTTTTTTTTTTTAAATCGACAGATTATAAAAATAAAAATTCGGTATAATGCTATTTTATATAAAAAAAAGATATAAATAAAGTTTTAGCGCTACTATTTTAGTAATTAAAGTCCGGCTTATACTATATTTTAATAAATGTTTATTTAATGCAAAAACTTAATATAGTTTATTAAAATTAAAAATGGTATATTTAGTCTAAGCAGCTAAAATGCTTTATATTATAATTTACTTTAATAAGTAATAAATTATTATATTAACTAACTATTCTGCTACTAAAAAAATAATAAATTAAATTAACTTAAATATTTCTACTATTAATCGAGCTAATTATTATTTAGTTAATTTTTTTATATATTTATTTTAATACGGCCTATAAATATACTATTTATTTAATCGTTTTAACTATGTGCTTAATGCACTAAGTTAATTAAAAACGGTATAAAACGCCACTAATAGCGCAGGCAAATTATAGCGCTTTGATAAGCCTGCAGTTTTAAACTTTATATAAAACGTCGTCGAACATTTTAGCAAAGCTATTATAAACAACGATTAAAAACATAATTTTAAACTTATATATAAAGCCGACACACAGTATAATAAAATATTAAATAAATTATTGTCCGACAAATACTATAGCAATAATAAAGGCGTTATTCTTTTTTTTAAACCTAGGCACTTTTTTTATATTATTAATAAATTAATTTATAATATATATACTAAAGTTAAACGACTTTATATGCTATATAGCATAGTTAAAAAGGTTTTTATAGTAATATATAACAAAAAATATTACGCTAGCCCCGACTAAATAATATATAATCTAAAGCTTTATTTAATATATTATAAAGTATAGCTTATAAAAAAATATATTAAATACTGTTTAAATTGCAAATTTAATTATACCGACTAAGCAAAGCCTATTAAAAGCTTTTAACCAATATAACCTAAGCATACGCTGCTAATATAAATAATTATAATCGATTTTATTTTTTTTTTATCTCTAACTAAATTTAAAAATATTTTATAATAATTAAAAAAAAAAATATTATAAAACCTATAATTATATAATAACAGTGTTATATTCTACTTTAAAGCGGTTATTGCTTATATCTAGCAACGAAAAATATATAACAAATAAGTAGGCTATAGTTTTAATTAAACAGTTGCTAATTAGTAACTAAAAAATTTTTTATAAAATAATCTCCGATTAAAATAAAAAGTTTACCTTTAATTTATAAAAAAGCATTTAAAAAGCTATAAAAACAAAGTTATTAATAATTACAGCATATTATTTATAAAAAAACGGCTTATTTAAATATAAAAACTAAACCGTAAAAATTACACTTTATTTTTATAACTTTAAAAACTTTAAATTTAATTAGCTCGAAATAATTTTTATTTTATAATAAAATCTAAATATAATAAAAAATTAAATAACGCAGTTAATTTTATATAAATAATTATTTAGCTATTAATTTTTTAGTCTATTAAACGTTATTATTAAAACTTATAAAAATAAGTCCTTTTAAAAAATATAAGCTTTATGCAATTATTTTTATTAAAACGCTAATTTAGCTATAAATTTTATTATAGCTTAAGCTAAACGGCATTATAATAATAAGCACTAAATATTAAAATTTCAGTTTAAAAATAAAATGTTTTTATAATTTTATAACGGATACCACCTGCTAAACAAGCTTTTTTATAAATATTTATAATAATAAGCCGATTTTTAAACAGTTATCTATAAAATCGATAATTTAGTTTATAAATTAAACTTTTTTTTATATTATCGTATTTACCTAGTAATCTTTATGGCCTAATTACAATTTATAAAAAGCGACTTTAATTTTTTTAAACAAACGACCCCCCCGCCGGGACCTGTTAAAACCGACTAATACTTTAACAATAATAATAATACCGACGGTAAAGTTTATAAAATAAAAATTATTTTATATTATAAATTTAACTATAAAAAAAACGGCTTTAAATATTTAATTAAATAAAAAAGTTAAAGCTATAAGCATAATTGCTAGCACTCTAAAAATTATTTACGCTATTTTTAAAAGTTAATTAAAAAATATTAAAATCGTTATAAACTTAGGCTTAAGTTGCCTTTTAAAATTAAAGCTTAAAAAAGCAAAGCAACAGCTAAAACTAAAACCGCTAAAAGTAAGCGTTGCAGACGGCCTTATAAAAAGATAAAAGCAGAAAATGGCAATAAATCTACTAAAAAGTCTACCCCGGTAAAAAAACGCAGCCCGCGGAATTATTAATAAATAGGCGCACGGCTATTAAAGGCAATAACTTTTTCTCTATCCCCCGGCATTTTAATAAAAACTTTTAAAAGTTTCGTAAATAGTTACAAAAGCTACTACTAAATAAAGCAGTAACTATTTATTGGTCTAGCAGCCGCCAGCTAGCTATAAATTAAATAAGCGCACTAGCGCGTACACACATAGCCAAAATTTTAGCCTAGTGGATTTTCTACCTTTTTTTTTAATAAAACATCTTCTGTTCTACTAATTTAATTATTATTACCGTGACTGCACCTATTAAAAATCTATATATTTTATTAAATTTTTTAAATTTTTAATTATATTAAACACGTTTATTTATTTTACTAAAGCATAAAAGAAATTTTTTTTATAAGCTTTAGCTGCTGCTTTATTTAAATTATAAATAAAACTAAAATATAATCCGGCTTAATGCTTGCCGCGCGATATATTTTTAGCACTATAAAATATATTATTTATTATATATTTTTAGTTGCAGCTTTAATATATTATTTTAATTTTATTTTTATTTAAATATAAACTTATAATTAGCGCCTGCTATAATATTTTTATTTAGTTATTACTGTTTTAGCATATAAAAACTATAAATTATAATTTATTTTATAACCGCTCTGCTAAAACTTTTTACATACTATTTTATTATAAAATTAATTTTATAGCTTATTATTAATAATTTTAAAATAGCTATTTATAATATTAATTAATTTAAAATATATAATAGCACTGCTATAAAACCTTTTTATTATTAAGCGCTAGTATTAATAGTGTTTTTAGCGCTAAACTAGCATTTCTTTATTTTCGATTTTTTAAGCATTTTTTTACTGCTGCTAATTAAATTTATAAAATAAAAAAACATTATTAGTCCGTATAAAAATATAAATATAAATAACTTTTTATACTAAAATTTTAACTGCAGCTTAATTATTTTTAAACCTAATATTGCTTTTATTAATATTATATAAAATATATAGTTCGTTTTTTATATATAATAGCTTTTTATACATATAATAATATTATATTAACATAATATTTTAAATTATTATATTTTTTAACTAGCGATTTTTATAAAAATTTAAAATATAAAAAAACTGCTAACTATATTTATCGCATAGCCGCTATAAAATTTTAATAAATATATTTTATATAATAAAAATACCGTTATATTTATAAAAAAATACATATAATTATATAAAAAATAAGCGATTATAAAAAAAAAATAATAGTTAGCGGTAAAATAGTTAGCGGCAAAATATCGGATTATTAACTGCAGCTAAAATATTTATTAATTTTTAAATAATATAGCTTTTATATTTAAATACTTTTTTTTGTTTATTTTTATTTTTAATTAAATTAATAACTAAAATATAATAGCCTGCGCGCTAAGTTTAATAAAGTTAGCATAGGCCTTTTTTTAAATAAAAAAGCTTTTTTTTTTTTTGACTTTTAAAACAACTGCTTTTTATTTTATAGCTTTAACTATAGTATTAAACCGTAATATTTATAATTGCTAATCTTTTAACCCTATACTTAATATAAACGTTAAAAAAATACGCTTTATATTAACAGGCTAATTTTAAAACGGCTAGCATATAACGTATAGCGCTTAATAAAATCTTTTACCTTTTTAAATCTGCTATTATAATTTAACTAAAAAGTTTGCCGTATATATTAATATATTAAAGTTATAAACAATAATAATAAAGTCTTATTTTGCTTAGTTAATATTAATTTATATTATAACCGCTCTGTTAGCACTTTTTATATACTATTTTATTATAAAGCTAATTTTAGCTATAATATATAATAAAACAGCATATATAATACTTAATTAAATAATAGTTTAATTTTAAAATAATAAATTTTATTAGTGTATATAATATAAATATAGCCCCGCTATTTTATTATAAATATATTATAGCTAAAATAATTATTAAAAAAATATTATTATATTAGCAAAAAAATATATATAATTATATAAAAAATAGACGGTTATAAAAAAAAAATAATAGTTAGCGGCGGGATATTAAATTAAAAAAGGCAAATAAAACCGTATTAATATAGCTTATATTTAAAAGTCGACTAATTTTAAAAAAGTTTATAAAAAATGCGATATTATTAATAAAAACGCTATATAAATTAAATTATTAACTATAGCTAAAATACTTTTTAATTTTTAAATAATATAGCTAATAATTAAAATATAATAGCCTGCGCGCTAAGTTTAATAAAGTTTATATAAGCTTTTTTTTAAAAAATTATTATTAGCGTATTATAAAGTAAAAAAAGCTTTTTTTTTTTTATTTTTAAAATAACTGCTTTTTATTTTATAGCAAGCGTTAAAAAAATGCCTTTAATATTAATAAGCTAAGTTTAAAGCGATTAATATAAGCTTATACTGTTTAATAAAATCTTTTATTTTTAAAAAAACTGCTTTTTATTTTATAGCTTTAACTATAGCATTAAACCGTAATATTTATAATTGCTAGTTTTTTATAACTAACGCATTGTTTAAGTAAAAATAGTAAATTTTTATAATAAAAATAAAAATAATTAAAACTATATATAAATATTAGCAAAAAAATAATTTAAAGTTTAAATTAAATACTAATTATAGCTAAATAAATCTTCGGTTTATTAAATAAAATTAATATTTAATTAAAGCTTTAAACTGTTTTTTTGTTAATATTTATATATAGCTTTAATTATTTTTATTTTTATTATAAAGGCCTGCTATTTTTGCTTAGGCAATACGTCGGTTATAAAAAACTAGCAATTATAAATATTAATAAATATTTTTAGCTTTAATTATAGCATTAAATTATAATATATATAATTGCTAGTTTTTTAGCTTTATATTTAATGCAAATATTAAAAAAATGCTTTTAATATTAATAAGCTAAATATAAAATAGCTAATATAAACAGTAGCTTATAAATTAGTATTATATATGCTATATTAAAATATTTTATATATTTTTTAAAATAATAAAAGTTAACGCTATTAAAGCTTAAAAATTATTTATTAAAGTTTTAAAAATAATGTTTACACTATAATAACTTTGTTATTTAAAATATTTTTATTATAAAATAAGTTTAAAAAATGTTATATTAATAAAAAAGTTTTATAAAGCAGGTAGTTTGCTTTTAAAAAATGTTAATAACGTTTTAGCTAAACGCTAATAATTTAATAACTTTTATAATATTTATTAATATTTTATTATATAAAAAAAGTTTAAATTAAAAAATTATATTTAAATAGCTTTATATTTAAATATTTTTATACCTAAATAAATTAATAATTAAAAAAATAAAATCTTTTATTATATAATCTGTTAATTAATTTAATAGCTTTATATTTAAATATTTTTATATTTAAATAGATTAGCAGTTAAAAAAATAAAATTTTTTATTATATAATTTATTAATTAATTTAGTAGCTTTATATTTAAATATTTTTATATTTAAATAAATTAGCGGTTAAAAAAATAAAATTTTTTATTATATAATTTATTAATTAATTTAATTAATTAGTTTATTATTTAATAATTAATCTAACTATTAATTTAATATATAATAGTTAACTTAATATATTATATAAAATTTAATATATAGTATTAAATTTAGTATAGCGCAATAAAATAAATATATTATAATAAAATAAAAAAATATATTATAGGTATATTATTATAAAATAAATGCATTATAATAAAATAAATAAATATATTATAATAAAATAAATATATTATAGTTTATTTAATATATTATAGCGGCGGTTTATAATAATTATAGTTAAATAGTTAAAAAGCTATGTTTTTTTATTTTTTATTTTTTATGCTTACGTTTTTTTATTTTTTATTTTTTATTTTTTTTTATTTATTATATACTTTATTTTTATATTTTTTTATTTTTTATTTTTTATGCCTACGTTTTTTTGTTTTTTATTTTTTTAAAATAGTTTTTTTTTTATTATTTTTAGCACTTTATGTTTTAAAAATAGCCGGTTAAAAAAAGCCAGCGTTTTTAATACTTTAAATAAGCTAAAGCTAGCTATTTTTAAAGCTAAAAAAACTTTTAATAAAAAATAAGCTTTTATAGCCGCTAAATATTATGTTTTTAAAAAAATCTATATAATTAGTTTTATAATTAATATTTAATTATTATATTAATTTATATTTTTAAATGTTAGTATAAAAAAAGTCGATATAAAATAAATTTATATATTTAATATATTAATTAATTTATTTTAAAGCCGACTAAAATAATATTATAATAATTAATTAAGCGCTAAAGCTAATATTATTAATAATATAGCTATTAGCGCTTAGTTAATTATTATAGCTAAAATATATAAAAACTTTAATATTAATAATAGCAACGTTTTTTATTATTTAAGTTTTAATAGCTATAAAAATAAAAATAAAAAGTAAGCAGTACTTATTAGCCGAGGCATTAAAGCTTTATATGCTTTATTTATAATTAAAAACTTTATTTAAATTTTTAAATTAAAAAATATATTTAGCATTTAAAATAATAACAGTTATATTTAAAATAATAATAATTATTTATTATTATATAATTTATAATATAATAGTTTTTATATTATTTAAACTTATTGCTAATATAAAATTAAAATAGCAAACTTTATAATTAATTTAAACTAATATAGCTTTTAGCTTTAAAGCGTTTTTTAAAATATGCTAATATAGCTTTTAGCTTTAAAGCATTTTTTAAAATATGTTAAAATGTTTTATATATTTTTTAAAATAATAAAAATTAATATTATTAAAGCTTAAAAATTATTTATTAAAATTTTAAAAATAATATTTATATTATAATAACTTTATTATATAAAATGTTTTTATTATAAAATAAGTTTAAAAAATGCTATATTAATAAAAAAGTTTTATAAAGCAGATAGTCCGGCTAAATGCTAATAATTTAATAATTTTTATAATATTTGCTAATATTTTATTATATAAAAAAAGTTTAAACTAAAAAATTATATTTAAATAGCTTTATATTTAAATACCTTTATATATAAATAAATTAATAATTAAAAAAATAAAATCTTTTATTATATAATCCGTTAGTTAATTTAATAGCTTTATATTTAAATACCTTTATATTTAAATAAATTAGCGGTTAAAAAAATAAAATCTTTTATTATATAATTTATTAATTAATTTAATAGCTTTATACCTAAATATCTTTATACCTAGGTAGACCAGCGGTTAAATAAATAAAATCTTTTATTATATAATTTATTAGTTAATTTAATTAGTTAGTTTATTATTTAATAACCAATTTAACTGTTAATTTAATATATAATAATTAATTTAATATATTATATAAAATTTAACATATAGTATTAAATTTAATATATTATAGCAAAGCAGGTATATTATAATTAATTAGGTATATTATAGTTAATTAAATATATTATAATTAATTAAGTATATTATAGTTAATTTAATATATTATAAAAAAAACAGTAAAAAACTGCCTTTATTTTAGCTATGCTATTATAATTATAATAATAAAAAAAAAACTAAATATAATTTAGCTAATTAAAAGCCTTAAATAGCTAAATAAAATAAAGTAAAAAGTATTAATATATTAGTATTTATATACTATTATACCTAAATATTTATAATATTTACTTTTTTAATATAGATTTTTTTTTTTAAATAAATAATAATAATTAAATTTAAAAAAAAAAATTTTTTTACTATAAAATCTGCAGTAAAAAGAATTTTTTAAAGTAAAGAAAACCTTCGTTCCACTTTAGTTATACCTTTTTATATTAAAAACGAAGGCAAAAGCAGTAAAAAACCGTTTTTTACTTTAGCAATGCTGTTATAATAACAGTAATAAAAAAACAAATAAAAGCTAAGTATAATTTAGCTAATCAGAGGCTTTAAAAGCCAGATAAAATAGGGCAGAAAGTATAAATATGCTAGTACCTATGTACTGTTATACCTAAGTACTTATAATATCTACCTTTTTAATACAGATTTTTTTTTCTTAAATAGGTAATAATAACTAGGCCTAAATAGGAAATTTTTCCTACTATGGAATCTGCAGCAGAAAGAATTTTTTAGGGTAAGGAAGACCTTCGTTCCACTCCAGTCGTACCTCCTTACATTAAAAACGAAGGCACTGGTGCAGTGTGGGTATTATAAGGTAGGACCCACAGGTACTTGGTAGATGAGACTGGAAGCATGTTGACCTTCCTTTGGTGGCCCGTGCGTTACAAAGTTGTGGTTGTGGTTATTTGCCCTTGAGAGAGTAGGTAGCAGCACTTACTTGAACATTTAACAAAACAACACTTCTTCTGTTTCCTCTTCTTCTGTCCTCAGCCCAAATCCACCTAACTCAGCCGAGCCTGCAATCCAAGGCATACCTTGTTGGAAGTGCTAGGAAAGCACATTTCATTTGTCTTGCCTGAGTAAGGTACAAGGTAACGTAGGATACCCCACGCACGCATCTCTCCATGGGCTGAGATTGGCTAGGTGGTCTCAAGTACTAACCAACAATGGAAGGGAGTGCTCTGGTAAGCAGGTCACGTGAAGTGGCGCACGCTTCGCGACTTTTGGTACATACTACCTACCTACCAACAGGTACGAAAGTGCTTGGGCTTGGGCTTGGAGCAAGCAACGGCAGACTTGTGTAAGCCAGTCAGAAGTTCATGAGGACACCCCCAGTACCAACAATCACAAAGGATGTAGATCTTTTCTAATTTCTCCTTCCTGTTGAAAGCTTTCACAATGAACAGAAGAGAGGAGAACACTCTGATGGGTAAGTGCGGAGAAAACGCGGTCCTTTATCACCTCCACAAGCACCACCACAAAGCCTGCCAAGCCGAGTTGATGCGAGCAGGCCCGGACATCCAGAGTATCAAGATTCCGAGGACCAGGACATTGGCAATGCTGCCTATCACCACAGAGAGACTGGGCTTGAGATGGTCGGTGTGGCCCTGTTGGTTCTAGCACCCTCACCATCCTCATTGTTGTCTCTGGCGACTGGAAGCTTCTATCAGCTATACAGTCCGCCGAGGAACTCTGCCATGCCATTATAAAATACTCCATGTCTGTTGCTGCCAAGTAGGTGCTTAACAAAAACCACCATCTCCATCTCAAATCAGACGCGACAAGGCTTGACTGCGGAAACCATTCCAAACAACAATAGCAGCAACCATCACCACCTGCCTTCATCATGGCTGGCCACAAAGGAAAAGGCAAGGCTCCAATGAGCAGTGCTGAAGAGACCAAGCTTGCTGCTGGGGTTGATGGTGCGGCCTAGGAGACCTCCACCACATCCACCGACCAGCCAACCATCCAGCCAGCTAGCGGCGACAACAACGTACAGGATTCATCAGTCGTTTCCGATGTTGGAGGTTCCAAAGACCAAGAACTTGGCCTTCGAAAAGCTGAAGGCGGACAATATGATGGCAAGAGCAATGCCCGCACTGCTGATGAGGTTGCTGGTCCCAGCCAACGTCGCTCGCCAGCCCATGCCGCAGTGAATGAAAGCCAGGATGAACTAGTGAATGAGCTTCTCTGCACGGATTTGAAATCAATGTACAATGACATGATGGGCGAGAAGGCTGAACCCGTGATCCGCACGAATGGATCTGTCTACTTTCCTCCTACCGCCGAGGAAGTCTGGCGCCCGCTTGAGAACCTGAAGAACATCCCTCAGGCGCAAGGCTCCAGCAGTGTTCCACTTCGTACTACTCAGAAGAGAATGCCCCCTGCTAACGAGCCTGATCTGCTAGACCGGCATAACAAGATTATGGCCGCGATCCTTACGCGCTTCCGCAACATGGTGCTCGCTGCCACGGAGCCGCTCCCTACCGCGGCGGCCATCCCGCAGGCATCCCTCAACAACATGACCATGGCCAACGAGACCACTGCCTTGGTATGTACATCTACGTTGTCACGCTCACGAGACCTCTCTCGGCTCTACTTACCATTGTTTTCTCATCATATTCTTTGGACTACGTTCTCCTCATCTGCATCTCCCAACCCCGTAAAATGGTTATCACGGTCACAATCCTGCACTCCCACCTCCCACCTCCCACCTAGCCCGCCCACTCACGCCGGGAAACGGTTATACTATCTACTATTGACGGGCCGCTGACAGCGCCTCGCAGATTAAAGAGATCGAGAACCTGCTCGCGCTGAGCCGCGAGATCAAGAAGCTGTGGATCGCCGGCCCCCTCCGCAAGCCCGGCGACGCCGACGAGAAGACGCGCGAGCGCGAGCTCGACGCGCAGGCCGCGCAGGTCTCCGGCCTCTACGACGACCTCGTGAAGCTCGAGATCGAGAACGAGAACAAGCGGCGCGCCGCATTGCGGGCCAAGGTCGTCGCCAACGTCGCCGCCGCCAGGGCGAAGCAGGAGAAGGAGAGGCAGGAGAAAGAGAAAGAGAAGGAGAATGGCGGTGGTAGTGGTGGTGGTAGTGGTGGTGGTGGTGGCGCCGACGCTCGCGTCAAGCGCGAAGGTTAGGGCGATTCGGTCTAGGGATAGCAATTCGGGGACTGCAGAGAGAGAGAGAGAGAGAGAGAGAGAGAGGGGGGGGGGGGGGGGGGGGGGGGGGGGGTTGGCGGCCGAAGAACAAACCCCTGCGAGTAAAAAAAGGTTTGGTGGTTGTTGTGTATAGAAATAAAAA